>PVJD01009465.1:0-62417 GCA_004026545.1 Mormoops blainvillei
CGAAGTGGCCATCAGTAGATAAGTGGATTAAAAAAAAACAAAAAACAAAACGTACATCTACAGAGTGGAATATTACACAGTAGAAAGAAAGAAGGAATTCCTACCTTTTGCGATAGCATGGGTAGAACTGGAGACTATCATGCTAAGTGAAATAAGCCAGTTAGTGACAAACAAACACCATGTGACCTCACTTAGAAGAGGAATCTAATGAACAAAGTAAACTAATGAGAAAAATAGAACCAGAGGCATAGAATTATGGAACAGACAGACAGCTATAAGAGGGGAGAAGGGATGTGGGGACTGATTGAAAGAAGGTGAAGGGGTTATTCAAAGAGGGACCCTTGGACATGGACAACAGTGAGAGGAATGTTTATGGAAGTAGGGGGCTGGCTGGCTGGGTGGAAGGGAGCAAGGTGGGAAAAGTAGGACAACTGTAGCAGCATAAGCAATAAAATATTTTAAAAAGAGTTGGGAAGTTGACATAAATCATAAAACTCTAATAAAATACAACTTTACAAGATAATTTTACAAGTTAAACATTTTTAAAAAGTAAGCTCCAAAAGTATCTATGTTATTATAAATCTGTATGATATCACTCAGATAATTTCTTTATTTTAGGCTATACCTCATTTATTAAAGCATCTTTTCATGCTTTATTGATATTACTATCACAGGGATAAAACCTCAATTATTTGAACACAACTACTGTGGGAGTGTAGTCTTCTCCTAAGACTATAAAACTTGTTATTGTTACTGCATTATGTGATAGGTATATAATGAAATAAGCAATGATCTTTATCAGTTATACAATGACCAAGTAGTTTTTAAAGTAATGAAGTACCGATAGATCAATATGTTACTGGAGGAAATAGGCCCTTCTACAACGTCACAGGAAAATAATTTGGGGGACACTCATGCAGGGGGATTTTTAAGCTGTAGAGGCAAGATTCATGAGAGTGAAAAGTGACAGTACACTTTTGGGGAGACAGAGAGCAGGCAGGCTATAGAGCCGTGGCTGTGTAGACTCGGGGCGGGAAGCTACAGAGGCAAAGGAGAGTCCTCTGCTGCTGCTCGCTGCTCCCTTGGTTGCAAGTCTCGTGGGAATCCTCAGAGTTTAGGAGAAAAGAAAGCAAAAAGTATGTGCCCCAGAGAAGGAAAGGCGTGGGTGTGCGCTAACGAGGGCACACGCTGGGTTCTTCCTCTAGCTTCCTAGCTTCCATATATTTCTTTGGATCTGGAAACTAGCTTCCTTCCTTTCGAACTACCCAATCTTTCTCCTTGGCTTGTGCTTTTCCTTGGCTTCTGCTGGTGTCTTCCATCATCCAATCTGTTTCCTGGATTTTCTGGGCTTGTGCCATTCTCCAATTGGAGGCTTTTCCCAGATGTTCCCAAGCCAGTATCCTCCCCCTTGGATGGTCTCCGTTTAGGCTCCTATGCACATGCCTCATAGTTCTGCTTCTCATTTTCTCATTTCCCCTCCCCATTTTCTGCCTCCCCCTGTTAAATGGCAGAATATGCCAGTTACTCTCTGAGGTGACTATGAAACTGCTGCTTTGCAACTTAATCAGGCTTAGTTTGCTCCCTTCTTTTTCATTAATAGCTACTACATTAAGAGCTACTATTATCTTTTCTATTATAAGATATTTTGGAAAGAATGAGTGCCACACAAGTCAAGGTGAAAACACATACCTACACAGAAAATGTCAAATGAATTTGACAATCAACAGAGCATAGACTAATTTCTCTTGGAGATATATGTACAAATTACCACAGAAAGAGAGACATTTCTTTGATCGTTGGCTATTAGTACATTTTCCTTTTTTTGTTACTGATATATAATTGACTTACTCTGTAAATTTAATGTGTACAATGTGATGATCTGATAAAGCCTTTGAAACATTAGACTAATATGTTTCACAAATGAAGTACCTTTATACAACTAATTTCAAGTCTTACTTTTAAAAACTAATTGGTGTCAATATATGCTTAGCTAACTCCAGAAACAAAAGCCATTTTATTCAGGATCTGAGTGTGATACAGAGTGAGTCAGGAATTCCAAGAAATCAGGAGGGTAATAATGGCTTAAAAAGCTCCCTGCTTAGAATAGCATTAACATTTCGAAGTCACCATGACATATCTCTTTGCCTCACCTATTAATCCAAAATTTATCAAAAGGGAAAAATTGTATCTCCATTGAAATTTAAACTATGTATCTGTTAAATTAGACATCCACTTGTGGAATTTGTTTCTAAAGGCATCAAGAATTTTTCTGAATTATTTCTCAATTTCCCTCACCAGTGTATATCCAGGGTATGAAATTTTTTATCATATGTTTATTATTTTATGTACTTTAAAATGATTCTCCTACACCAAAAAGCAAATGCTCAGGAAGAAAAATATACTACAGCAATTTACTTATAGATAAAATAAACAGAGCAAACTCCCTGGGAAAACAACAACGGAAGAGGTGAATTTGCTTGTGCTGCCTCTGTGACCTCTCTGCTTTCTTGAACACCTGTGGGAAAACTGAGTTTGTGACAATCTTCTCATTGCTCATCTGCCAAAACCCTGACTGACTTGGTGTCTTGAATGATAATTTTAGTCTTCAAAACTCAACATAATGTCTTAATATCAACCCCACAGTTTTCTTGTCATCCTTCATACCATGCATTTTGAAGTGGAAAAAATCTCAGTGGGGAAAAAACATGGCCATAAATATTTTGTCCACATATCTACTTGTAATTCAAAGAATGTTTATAAAATATGCTATCCTAATACTCTTTATATTTATGAAGTATTTATAATATATTTATAACATATTTTTACATATAGTATATAACATGTTTATTATAATGTGTTCATAATAAAAATTAGAAACATTTTAAAAGATCTAAGTTTGTTTAAAATAATGCCTGGTTAATAAGCATAACTTTCAAATTATCCTTAATTTCTTTTTAATATTTGAGTTCCAGCTAAATTGAATGGAAAGAAACAACAGAAGAAAAGGTTCTGCCACCTGAAAACACAGCAAACTACTCAGTCTAAAAGAGCTCAGGGGAGTGTTTGTCTCTCCCTATTGACTGTGTTTTTGCTTAGACCCAAGAGCTGAACCAAGTAGAAAATTCTGTCAGTTCTCTCAGAGATTTTGGTAGTGATTTATGAAATCATTAGAGAATATCCCCACACTCATATCAATGTATCTCCTATCTTCATGTGAAACTTCAACAACTATATTAAAATCTCTGTGCGTGTGTATGTGTGATACTGAGGATAAGAGCCTACAGAGATAACTGACAATATACATTTCATTTCATTTCATTACAACAATGTAGTCCTAATAAACAGTGTGTTTTAATGCAGGTAGAAATCAGGAAAAGTGGCTAGTTGTATGGTGATCAGGATGAACCAAGACCCAAATTTCAATACAACAAATATCTATGTGATCATCTACACCGGTTAAATGTGCAGTACATGCAGACAACTAGAACAGTGACTGTGCACAACTGGCTGCCCCTTTAGTCAATAAAGGAATTTTGTCCTAACCCACTGGGCTGTGAGTTGGTGTGGTGCATGCACTGTCTCCTTACAAACACCTATCATGGACTGGCCTCATCTCATTTGAGAACATATGAGCAGAAGGGGGTAAAAAGTATTACTGAACAAATGAAAGAGAAAGTCGTTGTGCATACTTTAGGAAGAATAGATCAGAAGTGATTCATTGTTGTGGGGAAGGATACAAGAAATGCTTAAAAAGGTATTTGTTATCTTCTAAACAATATAAAGCACTATCTTCTCTATGAAATGGAAGCAAAGAAAGCTCAGGCTAAGATTAAAAACAAACTATAGGATGGTATGAAAAGGCAATAAATTATAGAAAGAGTTCACAGAAAGTAAAAATGCAATTCTAAAATTTAAGTTTGCATGAGAGTCAGCCAAATAAGTACTTTACTCTGTGAAAAATTGAATTAATAATAATGGACAACAACGCTCAAAGTTTCTTCAAAATAAAGAAAATAATTATTGATGAATATGATGATAAATTAAACAGATTATAACAAAAATAAACACCAAGCTATTCTTAAGATAATAGAGATAATTACAATCAGAAAAGAAGATATAAAAGTTACATAATTTTATTATTTGCTTTTCATTATTTCATTCTTGTATACTTCCAGTCCTTCAACCTGGTTTAGTCTACCACAATAGAAAATTCAGTCTTTGAAAAGCCAAAACTCATTCTCAGGATCGAACATCAAAGAAACTATGTGATATTTTAAAAATATTTATACAACACTTAATGCAGTAGAGTGATTATTTTGGGATAATTTGTTTGTTATATCTAATTGCATATCAGTAAAATAGCATTAAATTTGAAGTGTAGGAAGCTTGTATTAAGATATATGCAAAATAAAAGATATTAATAGAACTTTGTGTAAAGGTCCTGAACGATTAGCTGTTGAATGTTAAAACTGTTATATCAATACTGGTAAATTCAAGATTTAATAAAAGTTTATTTAAAACTTTGTTTTAAGTTCCATTAAATACTCACTTGAAGCCTAATGATATAAAAGAAGTTATTATCATCATAACCAAAAATATAATAAACTACTTATAACTTCTAATGATTTGGAATTCTTGTGAACCCACTTTAAAGTGGATGTGATATAGTATAATTTTAAGCAGAAATAGATATTAGTAAAAAGTAAACATGGAAACAACTTATGTGCCAAGAGAAAATTAAGTTACTTTGACCAAATTGAATCAAAATAATAGCATTTTTCTGTCATTCATTAAAACCCTAATTTTTATCTTTTTTGTATTAATAGAAAAATGGATAATGCAAATCTTTCAGATAATAATTTTGTCACTAAAAAACCTAAGCGAACAAGCTGATTATTTTTAGATTTATTTTCATTAGATTTATTTTTATTATACTTGTGAAGCAATCTAAAATATTTCTTATTAGATTGATTTTTCTTTTCAGGTTATAACTTCTCATAAGTGAAGCTATATGAATATTTAAAGATCACATGTTTTAATGTTTTTTGTGAAGATTATATGTTTAGCATTACTGTTCAACTGTTTAACAACAAAAAAGGCAACATTTCACTTTGGTGAGTCCTCATGTGTCAGGTGCTATCCTATGTGTTCATGGATTTACAACAACCCTGGAAATTGAGAGCTGTAGAATAAACACTGCTGAGGTCCCACCGTCTGTAAGTTTGCTCCTACTACAAAGTTCAAGCATTTGCAATTTTCCCCAAAGAGTGGCAAGAAATGGCTAATTCTTTATTTTTAATTTAACTTTTTCTTAAGGTAAAACAAGTTCTTCTATAAACCTACACTAAATTGATCAAAAGTAATCTGAAGTGCTGTGAGGAACATACATCCAAATTGATCAAGAATCAGTGAGGTTCTTGGAGTGAGCTTGGTGTTTGCTTGTGTTGGCTTTGGGCAAGTCAATGAACCAGTTTCCACTAAACATGTAATGGGAGCTTCCAAATGAATTGGTCAAAAGTAAATGGAATGATAAATGAAAAATTCATAAAACGGTATTGTAATCTAATAAACAATATCATGAGCTATTGATATGATTGACAACAAGATGTATAGATTTACTTCCAAGTATACAGTTATTTTCATCAAGAACCTAAAGAGTCACCTCTTCCAAAGATGCAAGGATGCTAGGAGCCCTAAAAATAAGTATCCCATAGTCCTTTATTGTGAAAAAGCTATTACTTATAACCTCTAACAGTCCAGCGATGAAAAAATAGTATGGAATGGTGTTATAGGAATAGTATTTTTTATGTGTAGAGAATAAATTGTGTTTTTTACTCAATTGCCTAAAACATTGCAACAGCTCTATAGGTAAGAGATGCAAGCAGTTTGTCTTTGTCAAAAGAACTTTCCTAGGCATCTTGCACAGATCACAGTGCAAGAACAGTGGGGAGTAAGTGGGAAAAAAGAGACTGGAAATGATATAGTAGTCAAATCTAGGAGAACATAAAAGGAGAAAAACATGAAAGGCAAGAAATAACAGCTAAAACTGAAAAACTAAAACCTTTTCCAATGTTTCTGGAGAACAAGGTGTAGCTTCCTCTGCTAACCTCATGGGTGACATAAACAGGTTTGACATAAATGCTTAGGGGTTATCAAATGTGATAAATATAAAATAAAATGTGTTGTGCCTAAATATAATCCATGTTCCCATCTCTTATTCTTATATACCAAGGATTTATTTTTTATTATATTAATTGCTTAGAAAAAATAAGATAATAGGAATAATAGCATAGTAGATAC
Organism: Mormoops blainvillei; assembly: GCA_004026545.1. Taxonomy (NCBI): domain Eukaryota; kingdom Metazoa; phylum Chordata; class Mammalia; order Chiroptera; family Mormoopidae; genus Mormoops; species Mormoops blainvillei. The sequence goes on from PVJD01009465.1 coordinate 6,301, forward strand.
TTAATATCTCTTAATTTTAGTTAATTGAAATAAATAATCAATGGCAAAAATAGTTTTATATCAGGAACATCTTGGAACACTACCATCTGGTCTGTCCAGAAGGTATTTAACCATGTAATATGAAAAGTAGAGACATTTACTGAAGAAGATACAAGATACAAGAAACATTGTACACAGGACAATGTTACCTCAATTCCCTTTAAAGTAGGCACCTTGGGACCTCACATAGTTCTCCCAATCGCCATCTGCTGCCCTGTTGTATTTTCCTGAACCTCACTGATGGTCTGAAATCTCTTCACTTTCAAAGGTGCTTTTAGTTTTGGGAACAGCCAGGAGTTGTAGGATGCCAAATCTGGGCTGTAAGAGGCTGAGTCACCTACCTGGGTGAATTGATGTTTTGCAGAAAAACTGCGTGAGATCTGATGTGATGCATACATGGGCAAGTTGTCTCGATCGAGCTGTCAGTCACTAGTTGCCTATGGCTGTGGTCTTCTGAATCATCTGAATAGTTTCCGCAGAGGAATACAAAAGCCTAATGCAAAATTTGATGCCAATTTGTTGCTCTACTCTCTCAGTCATTTTGAATGTGATAGCCACACAGCACACATGCTCACTCAGTGGCGTCTTCCGCCCCCACTGGTGAGTGTGGTGAAGTCCTCATTGTCTGTGCATGCCCAGTCCAGTCCACTCCCCTTGGCTGCCAGGCTCCATCCACATCACGCACATTGTTCTCATTATATTAACGGCTGGATTTTTTCTGGACGGACTTCGTATGTTTATTGCTGGAAACTCTTTTCATACTTTATATAGAAAAGGGCATTGAAATCTAGTGATTTAGTGCAGTTTATTGAGTTGTTCAGGGAATTATTAGGATCAGTAATCTTGTGATTCTTATTAAATAATGTTTATGTGTCAGTGAATGTGTGTTTATATTTATGTGTGTGTGTGTGAGACACACAGGGAGAGACAAAAATAGAGAGAGCAAGAGACTTTTAAAGCCTACTTTATTGTGTTTCTTTTGCTTTAACCATGCACTTATTCAGCGTCAGATGAATATTTGTACAGATGACAACCAGAATCTTTCGTTTAAATTGCCAGTCAGTTCTAATTACCTTATTTAGGACAAATGTCTAAGGGGAATTAAAAATAGCAACTATAGATTGACTGAATGGTTGCTGACCAACTGGCAATCGATACCTGTGTATCAGATAACTGCTGTCAATGGATCAGTTACAGTCCTGTTGTGCGCCCTCCCTGGCTCCAGGCAAATCCCTCAGCCCTCGCCCTCTCCCGCTGTGTGGCTGTATGCTCCAGTTGTAGAACCATGTGAGGCCCCCTGTTTAGTTTATGGTCTTCCTGGCCTCCAGTTCCCTACATACTAGTTCCCTACTGTTTTCTCTTCTCTCGTTAACTTTAGTTGATTCTCAACTAGGTGATGTCCTAATGGATATGTCAACTATCAGACCCTCAAAGCTCAGGTTAAGGGATAAGATTATTGATCCCTTTTACAGGTATCAATAATGTACTGTGTTAACCCTTTGTCTCTCTTGTCTACTGTAACTGCTTTAGGGAGCAGACACATTTGTCTAACGCCAAAGTCCCAATACCTAGTAGTACAGGACCTTGCACAAAGCATGTGCTCAGTAGAAAAATGTTATGTAAGTAACTTGGTGATCAGATGAAATAGAAGTGTGTGTGGCAGACAAATTAATAGTAAGAAGAGGTAATACTATTTACATGTATGCCACATATGAAATAATTTTATATTCTTTCTTCTGATAACTTCTTTTAACTATTACCAATGAGCTTAATTGGTAAACTACACTAGCTAGATAACTGAGACTGGCACATATAAAAGAACAGACAATAAATGTTGAATGTAAACATGTAAAATAGATGTTTCTGACTAAATCTTCTATATGAATAAAAAATTATGAGAGTTATTTGAGTTGGAAGATAGAGTGGGAGTAAGATGGATTTCAGACGTGATAAACTAGAACGTAGGCAAACAAAATGTTTTATAAAAGACCAAATAGTTTTGATCTTCCTTTTCTTTTTTCAAAATACATTTTATTGATTATACTATTACAGTCCCAATTTTCTCCCTTTGCCTCCCTCCACCCTGTACCCCCATTCACTCCAGCAATCCCCTTCCTTAGTTCATGTCCATGGGTCATGCATATAAGTTCTTTGGCTTCTCCATTTCCTGTACTATACTTAACATCACCCTGTCTGTTTTGTACCTACCAATTTGTGCTTCTTAATCCCTGCACCTCTCCCCCCATTCTCCCACTTCCCCCTCCCAGCTGACAACCCTCCAAATGATCTCCATGTTTATGATTCTTTTCTTGTTCTGCTTGTTCCCTTAGTTTTTAGATTCAGTTGTTGATAGTTGTGAATTTATTGCCACTTTAATGTTTAGCTTTGATCTTCTTTTTCTTATATAATTCCCTTTAACATTTCATATAATAATGATGATGGTGAACTCCTTTAGTTTTACATTGCTGGGGTGCACTTCATCTGCCCTTCAGTTATAAATAATAGCTTTGCTCGATAAAGTATTTCAGGCTGTAGGTCCTTGCTTTTTATCACTTTGAATGCTTCTTGCCAGTACCTTCAAGCCTGCAAAGTTTCTTTTGAGAAATCAGCTGACAGTCCAGCTGACAGTCTTGTAGGAACTCCTTTGTAGGTAACTGCCTGCTTTTCTCTTGCTGCTCTTAATATTCTCTCTTTATCTTTAAACTTTGGCATTTTAATTATGATGTGTCTTGGTGTTGTCCTCTTTGGGTCCAACTTGTTTGGGTCCCTGTGCTTCCTGGACTTCTTTCTATGTCTGTTTCCTTCACCTTCATTATTTTTTCAAATAAGCTTTCAATTTCTTGCTCTTCCTCTTCTCTTTCTGGCAAGCTTATGATTTGGATGTTGCTACGTTTGAAGAAGTCCCAGAGGTTCTTTACACTATCCTCATTTTTTTGAGTCATTTTCTTTTGCTATTCTAATTGATTGCTTTTTTCTTCCTTATGTTGCAAATTGTTGATTTGATTCCTGGTTTCATCCCCTCTACTGTTGGTTCCCTGTAGATTTTTCTTTACTACACTTAATACAACCTTTATTTCTGTCTGTTCTTTTTTATGCTGTTGAGGTACCCAGTGAGTTCCTTGAGCATCCTGATAACCAGTGTTTCGAACACTGCATCTAAAAGGTCACTTATATCCATTTCATTTAGCTCTCTTTCTGGAGTTTTGTTCTATTCTTTTGTTTGGGTGATATTTCTTTGCCTCCTTGTTTTGGCAGCCTCTCTGTATTTGTTTCTATGTATTAGGTAGAGGTGCTTTGACTCTCATCTTATCACTGTGTTTTTTTGTAAAAAAGTGCACCTGAAAGTTGTATGGGGGAGAACCTTAGGTAATTGCCAGGGCACGACAACTTGTGTCCCCTCTCTGTGGTTCTGTGTGTGGGGGAGGGGTCAGAAAGGGGGCAATGCTGCTGCCTGGCCTCTGGAGTTTTGCCTGGGAGGAAGCTGTGTCCCAGCACCCTCCCTGTTGCCAATCACTTCAGTTTTTTCCCATTTGCCACTAGTGCCCTACCAGCTATTTGCTCTGTGCTGGAACCCAGAGGGGGTGAGTCTGTGTAAGTCCTAAATCCATTGTGAGCCCTTTAAGGGTGATCTCCTGAGAACTCCACAGTTTTTTCCATCACCCCAACTCCCACTGGTTTTTACAATCAGAAGTTATGGGGACTTATCTTCCTGGTGTTGGAACCCTGGGATGAGTGGTCTGGTCTGTGGTTGGAATCCCTTGGTCCCGAGGGATCCCTACTAATTTTTATCTACCACATGTGAATGTGGGACCACCCATTCCATATCTCCCAGCCTCTCCACACCACTCCAGGTCTCCATGCCTCTCCTCACCTCTCCACCTCTCCATGCCTACTTGCACATTTCCACATATCTGCCTCTCCTACCCATCTGTACAAATGTGGCTTCTTTAAATATTTGGTTGTTGGACTTCCATACAGCTTGATTTTTCTGACTGACCTGGGTGATATTTGTCTTATAGTTTAATTGTAATTTTTGCTGTAGTTGTGCAAGGAGGCAAAGCATGTTTACCTATACCTCCATCTTGACCAGAAACCTTATCTTCTTTTTCTAAAGTAAATCCCTTTAACATTTCATATCATAGTGGCTTGGTGATGATGAACTCCTTTAGTTTTTTTCATCTCAGGAGCTTTTTATCTGCTCTTCTACTCTAAATGATACCTTTGCTGGGAAGATCAAAACTATGAACAAAAAAATGCCAATAAATACATATCTATCAACAGCTAAGTCTAAAAAACAAACTAAGCAAACAATAAAAACAGAGGCAGAATAATGGATACAGAGAGCATTTTGATTGTTGCCAGATAAGAGGGTGGTGGGGGGAGAATGGGTAAAGAGGTGATGGGACTAAGAAGTACAAATAGGTAGCTACAGAATAGCCATGGGGATATCAAGTACACTATACAAAATGGAGTAGTCAAAGAACCTATAAGTATGGTTATGAACAATGAATATGACCAATGGATATGAACAACGGCGTGGGGATTACCTGAGGAAGTAGGGGATGCTGGGTGGAGGAGGGCAAAGGGGGGAAAATCGGGACAACTGTAGCAACATAATCAATAAAACAGAATTTTAAAAATAGGTCAGATAGTAAATAGTATGAAAGTAGCCATAGATAATATGTAAGGTAATAGATATGTCTAAGAAAACTATTCTTAAAAAAAAAAAGAAATTCAGACAGTGGGCTGGATTTACCCTGCATGCTCTAATTTGCAGACACATGGACTAGAGGAAACCAAGTACATAGACCTTTCTTTCTGTTAGCTACCTAGCTACATGTAGTTCCTAGAAAGAACAGATCGCTTCTACCCACCCGCCTACCTCACATCTCACACTTCATGAATAAATCTGTCAGAACATTTTTCCCACATGCATTTTTCTAAAATACCAACATCCACACATCCACACACACACAACAAATACAGGACCTGAGAAAGAGAACACATTAATTCACTTTGTGGTCCTACTATATGACTTTGATTATGACCATGATCGTGAATGTTTAACAGACCTCACACAATTATGAGAGAAAACAGGTAGACTTGTTTCTTGTCTTTTAGTAGTATTGTTCCATTTTTTTCTATCCAGAATGTAGAACTTACTATATTTTGAGGAATTTTATCTCAGTATAGTCAAAATAATTATTAAAATGATATGCCTTTTTCTTTTCATGATTGACCTTACCTACCCAAACCAGGTGTATTATTAAATAATATCCCTGGAAAAAACTATTTACATATAGTACCACTTTAATATATGTTATTTATATACTTTTAAATTTTGCAATAAACAGGTAAAAGCATAAAACTTACCCAGATGAATACTTGCTGTTTCTGAATAATTATCCTTAGGTTTGCTTTCTTAAGAGTTGATAAAACATACAACTACCTTTAAGTCATTTTGAAAAATAATGAATCTTAAAGGATGGTAAATCTATGAAAACTATCTATCAAATAGAATTGAATAATATAAAGAAAATTTTTTTCCTCCATCATTTTATGACTTCATATCTGATTCTTTAAAATTTTTCTATTTGTTAAATACAGAGAAAACTGTAACTAGACTTATGTAAACATAAAATGACAAAACATCAAGAGTGCTCTAAAACCACTGCGTTGCAATTGTAAAAGACATAACACCACACTAAGGTCCTAATAGATGTATAATGTTTAAATAATTACACAGTGATAAATATATAATTCAATATTATGATTCTATTTGGTTGAAGTTCTCATCACTTCATGTGTCTTAGCAACTAAATATTTATATAAAATATTTAAAAATAACCATCAAACTTTCATAAAGATAAGCTGTTTCTACTTTTATTATTTCTTTGATTGGATTAAAATTAATCCTAAACAAAGTTCTAAAGTAAATGTGTGTCCACAGAAAGAATCCTGGATATTAACAAGAGTCTCATACATTATATTTTAAAGCAATGATGGCATCCCTTCTCTTAAACTTGTGGGGCTCTTAAATTGAACTTGTGGGACTCCAAGAAATTGATGCAAATGAAATTGTTTCATGTATATCATCTATAGTCAGATTGTATTCAGTTAATTGCACAATCAGTGAGTGACTTTTGTCAATGGTCTTATAAATTCATAAGTATTGTGAATTTAATGAACTTAATGTTCATTGGATTATTGAAACAATTGTTCCAAGCTAAAGTTCTCCTGTAACACCTGTCACATATATCCTATCTACTGTCCTGCTTCTGTGAACTAGGGATAAAAGTGTATCAGTCTTGGATGTAATCTTCTGACACTTTTTGCCCCTCGATCACAATGGACATTTGGTGCCTGCAACATCAGAGGACATTATTCTAGATGATTTCTAGTCCCTTACACTCTGTTCTTCTTCATGTATTGTTGTTACTTGCTTTACTAATTTAATCTCCTCTGGATGATTATAGAGTTTTACCTGAAGAACGACATGCAAACCAAAGCTTTAGTAAATCTAGTATCAAAAAATTTTCTAAAGTAATAAAGAACGACTCTCTTGTATGGAAAAATAAAGTCCATCATTAACAGGGAAACAAAACTATAGACTTTTTATACCCAGATAGTAATCAATTATAATTAGTCTTTAATTTATTTGTGTCAACTGTTTTAGAACTGGCTACTTTATATGTGACCAAGAGTAACTGGCACTGGCATCCCCTGGGTGCCCTTTAGAAATGGTAGACTCTCAGGTTCCACACAAATCCACTAAGCAAATTTAAGAAACATTTTTCTAGAACATTTTACTGTCACCCACAAGCTATTCACATTTTCCTAAGCACTGACTCTAGTTCATACCCCATGGTAAATCATGGTGTATTTTTAAATGTTTAAATCTTATGTCCTTGATTCCTTGACAACCCCACAGCTGGTGAGCAACTCTCCAGGTGACCAGGTGCACTGGTGTGATCACAAGTTCTCCTTTTTGCTCTCTCCTTACTGTGACCTAGTACATTCAGATGCACCAAAAATTTTTTAAAAAATTCCCTCATGCCTTTTGCTTGTGTACTCTACTCTGATCCCTAATAAAGTCCCTTGCCAAGGAACCCTCACTCTCTCTGGCTCCCACCTGCTTGGGGGAGCCCACTCCCTTGGTACCTCCCATATGGGTTTGTGTGCTCCGTGTGCCTCCCTCTTCTAGGACCAGTGAGCACAGCGATCCTTTTGTGTGCCTTTCTGAGTGTAAATTTCATGGCCATATTGGAGTGGCTCTTAAAGACCCCAAAAAGGGGACTTGCTCCTCCATTTACAACACCAATGGGAGTAAGATATGTTATCCCCGATCCCTGCCTGAGGAGACCATGGTTGAATGGGAAAGACAGCAAGCACATAAGATGACATTTGGTGAACAAAATGTGAACTGAAGAGTCAAGAGGAACTCTACTTGTTCCTTTATGGTGGTCAGAAAACTGGAATCAGCCCTGGACGGTGTGGCTAAATTAGTTGGGTTTTGTCGCACAAACTGAAAGGTCGCTGTTTCAGTTCTTGGTCAAAGCACATACCTGGGTTGCAGGTGTAGTCCTGGGTAGGGGTGTGAATGAAAGGTAACCAATCGATATTTCTCTCATACACCAACATTTCTCTTCCTCTCTTTCTCCCCACCTTTCCCTTCTCTATACAGAGGAAGATAAAGGTCGGTTGAGGCCCAGACACAGAAGAAAATATAAGGGCCCTTAAAAAAAAGAGAGAGACAGGGACACTAAAAATACAGGCCTTCAGAAGTCGGGGCCCAGGGCGCACGCCTGGTGCACCTATTGTTAAATCCCCCTCTGTCTCTATAAGATTAAAAAAAAAAAGATTTCAAAGCAACCTGGAGACAGCCTTATTAGGTACAAAATTATTTTGAGATAATAGCAAATTTTTCATTCCTCCTAATGATATCTACCCTCCATCAACAAGGGGTGTGTGAAAGTAGTAAGACTATTCTCCAGAACTCCTCAGCTCCAGAAAAAGGACCAATGTAAAAAACTGTGCATTTGGAATAATGTACCCATCATGGACAGGGATGGCCAAGGTTAATCTCTGTGAAGGGATTAGTAGGACACCCACCATGACTTGTGCCTGGCATGGGTAGGGATCAAGATGCACACTGCACCTTATTTACAACTGTCCTGCCTGTCCCTCACAATCACAGCCTAGCTATTACTCAATGTCTTGAGTTCTCTAAGACCAATGCCATTGTGTTTCAGAATGTCAGTCATCACAAGAAGCTGTAGACAACCAGATCACCACCTACTCATCCATGTACTGTTAAACCAGTAACCTTCAGTTCATGTTCTATTTAGACTCTTGTTATCTGTCCCCAACATCCCAGAAGCTTCCATTGTGTCCCCTGGAATTCATGACTCATGAACTCTAACGTCTCCTAGTCATCCATCTTTATTGTGAGCATTTCCTGTATCTTTTTACTCTAAGCTATCATTGGCTCTCCATTGAGGACACTATTTTCTCTGTAACCCTCTTACAACTCTGAGAGCACTGGGCTTGTAGTTAGAAGCTGTGTGGTTCTAGGTCCCCACTGGCATCTCTCAACACTTCTGCTTCCCTCCAGTGAAAAATCCAAGTTTTAATACTCATCAGTGAACTGTATCCCTGCTTTCCCTCATTGTGTTGTCATGTATAAAAACCCAATTGTTCTCCTTCACTTCTTAATAACTATACCTCCTAGCTAGTTCTTTTGTTTTCAGGACTTTTCCTTCCTTCTTTCTTGGTAATCAAAAATATAGATTTAGATCATCTTTCCAGTGGCTTGGCTTCTCAATCTTTTGAACTATTCTCCTCCAGTGACATTGACACCCAATTATTTAAGCCCTTCATGGGCATAGTCATAAACTAGACTCTGTCATTACTACCATCTGCAGCCCAGTCCCGATTATATCAGTTTTATAAACTGCACTGACCCATTCATTGCCTCCTGATATTTGGTTCCTTTGCTTCTGGAACTGAAAACTCTCACTGCACTTCCTAGTCATTCTTTATATCAAACTTATTGAAAGTTCCTCCGTTTTGCCACACATCTGGTCTCATGGTTTTAAATACTATTGTCCAAGTTGATATTAATAGCCAACTTCTCTCTCTTAAACTTCAGATTTATACCAAAAGTAAGCCCAAGGAAGGTAGGAATCTCTACCTTTTTCTTTTTCTTTTTTTTTTTTTTACTTTTAGGGTGTGGTATTTCTTCAATAAATATTTGTTTAATATGTAAAATTATACTAGCATACACCCTCACAAGGAAATAAAGTGCATGACTTAATGAAGTAATTTTATGTAGGGACATATTATTCCTTGTAAGAGTTCACAAAATCAAAGGTTAAACTACTTTGCTTTCATAGAATTCAATAATCCCAGTTCATAAGTCATCCGGGGTAATTTTGATTATAACAAAAGAGAACTCAAACAGATACTAGATAACAGCATCTGAACAAACTAGGGGCTAATTTATTTGGTATGCTAGGTAGATTTATGTAAATTTATTATTTTAATAATAATATAAAACATAAGCATAATCATTCTTAGTGTATGAAAAAGTTAGGTAAAACTTTTATGTACAATATATTGACAAAATAAAACAAGTCTTCAGTATCTTATGTTTGCTAAGATTCTTTTAAAAATATATTGGAAAAGAATAACTTGCATTCCCTGATGCTTAAGTGAAATTCTTCACCTGAACTTGGAAAATATAAGGATGTTTTAACTTGTGCAATTTTATCACAATTTTAGTTCTGGAATATAATGACTGGTTTGATCCCAGCTTATTATATGATAGAGATGAGTACAAGAAAATTGGCCCAAATTCACTGTAAGAACCCTATGTTGTCTCATTGTGATTTATGAAATCACTGAACTTTGTATCACTTTGAACTGACTGTCATTCTTCCTAATAGTGCATGAACAGGAATAATGATTTATAGTAAGTGGGCCATTCTTTAATAGAAGATTTTTCAGATGGGGCTAGGGTAGAAAGCTCTGCTCCACTGAAGCAATCATAACTGTCCTAGGATGTCCTCAACGCTCAGCAGTCTCACTGGAAAGAGAAGAGGAATTATGCTTATCAATTTTTACTGTTTTAATCTCTTCCCTGTTAAGCAAGGCAGAAAAGTATTATTAACTCTTCAATATCACTTCTTTATCAGACTTTTCAATGGGGTATACCCATTGAAAAGGAAGTTTCTAGCCTTATGTTACTAAACTTATTTGCATTCATGCATATACTTTCTAATGCCAGATTAGTAGCTCTTCAACATCCCCATCTTTGCCTTCCTGTGTGTGTACCAGCTAGAGTCTAAGATGAAATTTCAGACCATATACCAAACAGGTTATATTTACTAAGGTAAAATATTAACTGAACTTGAAAAATAGAAAAAAAATTAAAAATAAAATATCACTTCTACCAATATTAAACTTTTGTAACATGTAAATTTACTTTCAAGTCCTAATTTCTAAAGTATTATAATTATAAATTTATAAGATTTTCTTTGTTCATCTTTAGACATATTCAAAATATTTTATAAAAGCTCAGAACTAGATTCTTCTAATTTTCTTCTTTGTTCTTTTGAAATCTTTGTTGATCAGAAGAATCAGGAATGCTGTGTTCTTTGAATACAGCATCCCTGATGTATTCCAGTTGTATTTCTGAAGTGGAACCAATTAACAAGTGCTGGAGTCATTGTTAGAGCTTAGAGAGACTAGAATCATTCATTTTACCACCTGGTCATGCAGCCTGCTCTTTTGACACTTTAGAAAAAATGACTCATAACTTTTTAGAAGAATAAATATACCATATAGAGTTATGGGGATATCTCTAAAGTATTTATTGTTATAATAGAGAAATATTTTTTATTTAAAATATTTTATTTATTTATTTTTAGACAGAGGGTAAGGAAGGGAGAAAGAGAGGGAAACATCAATGTGTGGTTGCCTCTTGTACCCCCTACTGGGGACCTAGACTGCAACCCAGGCATGTGCCCTGACTGGGGGGACTGGTGACCCTCTGTGTTCTAACATTTTGTGTCCTAACATGCATTTGTCAAAACTTGATTGAAAGTTACACTTAAGAGCTGAACATTTCACTAAATGTAAATTATATTTCAACCAGGTATAAATTAATAAAAGGAGAGATAAAAATGCCTTGAATATGTAGTATTGCAAAACAAACCAAAAATATAAAGAAAAGAAGTGATTATCAACCCAACCTGGCAAAGAGCAAAATGTTATTTGCCAAAGATTTTATTTGAATATTTTTAAAATGTATGTGCCAAATTATCTTAAGTCAGGCTGTTATTGGAAAAGAAATACTTAGTAGAGACAGTAAAGTCATATCTTTTAATATATTATTGTGCTTTAATTTATTATGGTAAAAATAAAATCACTTTTAAACTTTTATGCTTTACTACTATGAGTAACAACACTTTAGTAAAGTCATATTTTTATATGCAAAATTTGCATAAAAGTGGCAGCTAAATCCTACTTTTAATACAACTAGTGTGAGCAGGCTATAAGTGAGGAAATATAGCTCAAATGTCTTTGCAGTTTGACTGCAGACTTCACCACTCTCTGTAACAGATCAATAGATCAATGCACAACACATTGAATGGCCCACCTCAGTTTGTTGCCATCAGTACATTATGACTTGTCCGTTACTGTTTTTGAAGTGATTTGAATATCCAAATGAAAGCTACTTTGTTGCAAAGTACGACCCTGAGCAGATAAAACAACAGGAGTATAAAACAACCCAGAAGTTGACACAGCTTTATTTTTTTTTCAGATTTGGTTAAGATTCCTTGCTCTCTGATGTAATTTTTGTACCAGTGGAAAATTGTTATGGTGAGAAATTGTAACCCACCCCACCATTCTTTTGACATTGTTTCTGTAAATGCGGACTCTGATATGTAGTTTGTTTGTATAAGAATCCTAGGAATTAACTTCACAAAATACAGACTCTGACCTTCACGCATCCCAGCTCCAGATGATTTGCTGACCTTCAACTGTGGAGCCAGGATGACTAAAGCCGGATGATGCACACGGAACCATCACTTTCCTTATTGGACTGTGCTAGTCTGTCTGTAGAGAACTTTTCAACCCCCTCCCTTGATCTCTTTGTTTTGTTTCCCTCTCCCTCCTTATAAAAAGCTTTGCCCCCGCTGAGATGTGGAGATGGGTTTTGATCATGAGTCCCCCATCCTCCCAGGAGATGGGCTTTGAGACATGTGTCCCCCATTTTCCAGGTGGCCGGCACCTGAAAATAAACCACTTTCCTTTACATCAGCACCTGCCTCTCAGGAGCACTGGCTTTCATAGCAGCAGGCATCCAGACCTGCTTTTGGTTACATATTCAGTGTGTTAAAAAAAAAAAAAGTAGAAATCAAAAGAAGGCTTCGGTTTATTTAGTTGAAACTCTGATTTTGTTTTTTCTAATCTCTAGTGAGACCAGCTGTTTTTTGATAGAGGCTAGGCTCCAGGTGGGGTGGCTAGACTTTGGTCATAGCAGGGACAATAATGTTGCAAGCCCCCATGGCGCATAGCCAAGCTTTTCAAGTCTAAACTAAAAATACTAAACCTCTGGGGCAGAACCTAAAATAGAGACTCCAGCTAATTTTCACCTCATGTGACTGTCTCTCAGTTCCCTCTCTCACATTGATTTCTACCTTGAAGCTTACAATATGGGTCAGAAAAATAAAGACAACACAAAAACATTTGACATGACAATTTAGCTTCTCTTTGCTACTTGAGAGGTAGGATATACGATATTGCACAGACAACACAGAATCTGCATGGGTACTCCATAATCCTAAACCTATTAACCATCTCACCTTGAATCATAAGTCAGCTTTCCCTATTACTACTCGTTCTTAAAATTGGTATCTGGGCTGGCTTGACTAGTTTATTTCTACATACTTTGCCAATACTGATAGAATCTTTCATTGTCTGGTGTGTGATTGTGGTGATGATGATGATGATGTAATTTTAAAGTCCGCTTCACTAATCTCTTTTCACAATAACTTATATCTTTTTTTCTCTTATTAATCCAAGTCCTGGTGGTTATAATAGGAAGAAAATGGAAAAATGACTCTATAAAGCTATAAAATGATACTGTTTTGATTATAACTAGATCTTAAACATGCTAATGTTTTCTATATATCATTCTCAACTTAATTCCTTAGAAGAAAGGAATCTATTTTAGGTTTCTGATGAGACATTCAAGCATGTAACTCTTATTTTTTTAATCTAAAATTAATGTTGCACATTTGGATAATGATTTTTTTAATAAATCCATCTTTTAGATGCCCATATTTTATACTGATATATCCAAGAATAGTATTTATGTAACTTTACATATTCACTTGGAAAGCACAAAAATCTGCTATTTTGTGACTACATGATAACTATCCCTGCATTGCACTTGGGGAATCATTCATTCTTATTCTAGTAATATCATTCATTCTTAATTTAGTAAAATTATCAGGATGATAAATAGGAATGTTAGAAACCTGGAGAATATGTGTAGTCATAAATATAAACTTTAGAAATCAAAGACAGGTTTTTAGCAAATAATTGACTAATGCAAAGATAATTTTCCTTTATACGGTTGCTTAGAAAAGCACTAATGCATTAATTTAAAGAACTCTGTTATTTTCTTAACAATAAAAGCATAATAACATAATGGTAAAATGTGCCAATAATTCTAACAATGTGACTTTGTTTTATTTGATAATATTAAATATTTCATAACATATGTTTTATACTTAAGGGTAGAGTAAAATAAATCACTAATCAATGGATTTACTCTAATGATAAGTAAATTATTTTATTCACTTATAGTCTAAAGAAGCTTTTGAATGATAACTGATGTCATGGCTAAATGCATTATTTGGGGGCAGATGTGGGCTAGAGGAAAGGGACATGTCCACAAAGAAGGCAAAACTGCATCAACTAACAGATGAAATACAAATAATATATTTAAAAGTTAATGTTAAATAATTGAACAAGTTCTCTATAATAGCTGGGAGAGTAAAGATCTAAGAAGGGAGAAGAAATGAAAACAAGCTTATTTCATTTTTGCAGCAGGCTCATATCAGAATGCAGATTCATTTAAAATAAACTTTTAGGAAAATGCTCAAACTAAGGCTACAAGACCACATTAGTCTCTTTAGAGCTGCAACAACTATTATTTTGCAAAAATTTACCAGATGTATTTAAGTACCATAGAGCACACAGAGTCTTTAAACATGATCACTATTTAAAGTACTTACAGTCTGGTTGAATAGATAAGACTTGTATAAAACAAGCTACAAGTCAGGAAAGAAGAAGATAAGTGCCAAGGGCAAGGTGGCAAAAATTTTTATTGAAATTCAAAGGAAATAGAACTGGTTAGAGCTTTACATAAAACCTTGAAGCAATCTCAAAAAAAAAGAAGTAATGATGAAATGTTCTGATTTTGGTTAAAGGTAATATTGTTTTCTTAGAAAATAATAAGTTGATACAACAGCATCTGGCCTTCTAAATAACCCATAAAATAATTTCAAAGAAATACATTTAAACTGATAAAAAATATATGACTCAATAGTAATAAACATAATAAATTCTGGTTTGTATCCCCTTGACTACCTTCGTAGTATATATTGAAAGCATACTTTATATTAAAATAATGAAAATGCAGACAAAATAAGAGTTCATGAGTTTTAAAATTTTTCTAATCAAACAGAAGCAAGTCACGTTGGTGTATTGAGGGGGGGATACAGAGAGAGAGAGGGAGAGAGCGCACATTTCTGTGTGCCATATACCACATTGGTTGTTTAAAATCAAATTCCAATCATAATTAATTTCATGTAGGGATTAAAATCAGTAACAGGTCAGTGGCTAAACTCAAAAGAGGCTGAGTTCCTGGGGACAGCAGTGTCCTTATGGGGGTCAGGCTGCTCTTTAATGTGTTGTCTTGCTCGAGGTGAGCCAGGACATCAGTTTCTTTCTTGATTTTTCTCTGCTCTTTCTTAGTCTTCTATTTGTAGCTCCCTAGATAATGAGAGGGGAAAGGGATGGATACTTATGGTGGTTATCTTAGTATCTAGACTTGTAATGTTCAATGTATCTACCCACGTCCACTATTTGGTGCTACTTAGATGCAAAGTAGAGGAGAGATGCTAAAAATACACATTCCTTTGTGCAGGAAAGAAATAAGCCAATCAGCACTGCCTATGTTAAATTCCTTTTTCAGTAAATGTGAATACAGTGAATATTTTAAATTTATCACACAATTTCCCCTATAATACTATGTTTTTGTTTATTTTTAATGTGAGATACTGCATTTTATTCATTTTAGGTCATCTTTGTAGGATAATAAACCAGTGTTTTGTGTTGTTACCATGAAACCCAATAGCCTACCATATATTCTTACTGTTAAATCCTTTATCATATTGCCCGGGTATAATCAAAGGGTGGACATGGTACCTAACTCCACCAATTGAATATTCTATCCTTGTACTTTTGAATAATGAGAAAAATAGTTCAAAGTAAAAACAAAAATAAAAACACCAGGATTCACATATTTGTTTTAGAGATAATATGCTATCTCTTTGTCTCTAGATTAGCAATTTTCAAACAGTAGGCTGCAAGAATATTTAAATCATGAATGCTTGACTATTTAGTTAGACTGTTAAAAACAAAAAGCAAACAAACAAAAAAAAATGGCACCAACCAATACAACACTAGCCATCCAGTGTGAATGAATCAAAATGATACCTATTTTTCATGTCATATAGGCAAAAAATATATTTTTTGGTGTGTTACAGAATTTTAGTAATTAATTTACATGTGCCATGAGATGAAAAATGTTGAAAATTGCTGTTCTAGATGGTTGCATTTACAGTACTATGGTTCTTTTGTTTTAGGATAAGTAGGTTACTATCTGTCCAAAATATCTCTAGTTTAGACCCTTGCTGGTGTAGTTCAGTGGATTGAGCGCTGGCCTTCAAATAAAAAAATATCTCTAGTTTACAGGTAAAATTCATTTCAAACCTAAAGTAAAAATAATAATGTGTGAAATTTTAAGCACTGGGGACCTTTAAATTTTTTTTTTCTCCTAAATTAGGTCAAAATGCTGAGCAAGTTAGGTGCTCTGATCAATATCAATTGAGGAAAAACAAATCTGAAGCTTTAAACTTGATGCTTTAAATTTGTTGCCTTGCATTTAAAGTCTGGAAATTCACCCTCTATGATTCAGCCATTCCATGACAGCCACAATGCCATGGAGGAGTCAAATCACATTATACAACACTCATCACTTGCATTGAGAAGTGAAAATGGAGGAAGTTAATAAATTAGGAGAATGTTAGTACCTGAATATGTTTTACATGTAACTCATCATTAGAAGTATGTGACCTGAAAAGATATGCTTTAAAAAAATTCAGAGAATTTTCACACTGTAAAATGACATCCCCTTTATCCCACAGCTTCTTTTATTTTATATAAAAAGCTGGATCATTGGAAAACAAGATCAACATACCACAGCGATTTGGGGGCTGCTTTAGCTTCAAGGCTACTTGTCTTCCTCATTTTAATGAAGCATGATTTGATGACATGTAAGCTGACCCAGATAGCCTGAAGAAAAAAACAAAGTATCTTCTTTTGAGGCCATTACTTTTTTTTTCATTCCCTTTTTCTTTGCAAAGGGTCTGAGCATTTATTACTCCCATGCAAAAATCCTACACTTCTGTAATCCACATAATCCCAGCTTCAAATAAAGTATCTAACATCAGCAATTTTCCTCATCTTTAAAAGTAATTTTCGCCCCAATTTGTTTCTGGATTGGCTTAATGTGAAATAAAGGATAGCTATCTATTACACTTAGAGAGGAAAAGATAAAAATACTCATACAATTTACAAAATATTCTTCTTTGGAGCTTAATTCTAAACACCTTTAGAGAATGTGTCTACCACTACCCCAATTTACATGTTACATAAATCTCTGACCAACAGTTTTTCAACTAGAAAGTCTTTAGAACAATTCCATGTAAGAGCAAGGAAGGTGACCAGTTTTGATTAACAACTTTCTTATTCAATTTCCTTGCTAGAGTGAGAAAATTATTCAAGTTGATCTTGGCCTCTTACCTGATGTTTATTACGACAGACGAGATTTCCCCTCCAAGCAACCACTATGTTATCGTTTTTTTCATACTCAACTCATTTCATAGCTGTGTTAATCTTCCCATTCACTTTCTCTTCTTCCCTCTCTCCCTCCCTCCTTTCCTTCCTCTCTTCCTTCCTTCCTCTCTCTCTGCTAGCATTTTGAAATTTCATGTTTTATATATCCAAAATCTCAATCAGGTATACAATTATGATCCATGAATTGATAATAAATTTATTTTTTAACAACCACTTAAATCCCAATGTATCAATACATCTTTCTTGGTTTAAAATTATGCTCTGAAACAAGTGAGGGTGTTATAATTAAATACACACACACACACACACACACACACACGTGTGTGTGTGTGTGTGTATTATTGAGCACCATGGATTTTAAACCAGATATTTGCAGTATTGATAGTGACTCAATAATAGTTGTGTATAAGCCTTGTCAACTGATGGTCATTGGCATTAATTCAACAAGAGGAATACCCAGTTTGGGGTGTGGTGAAGAAGGAAGTTTTATTCAATGCAAAACAGTTCAATAATTTTGGGCCCTGGCTGGGTTGCTCAGTTGGTTAGAGCACTGTCTCAATATTCCAAGGTTGTTGGTTTGATCTTCAGTCAGGGCACATACAAGAATCAACCAATGAATGCATATATAAGTGGAACAACTAATCGATGTTTCTCTCTCAAATCACTGAAATAAATAATAATAATTAAAAAAACAACTCAATTGTGATACTGCACTGCTACAAGGCAGCCCTGGGGTCGGGAGGTCCTAGACAGCTCTGCTCTGTTTCCTACTGGTCTGCTTTGCCCTGGTCTGGTCCATCTCTGCTCTGGCAACAAACCTTTGATGGGAGAGCAGTCTTCATGGAAAGCTACACTGGGATCCTGGAGCAAAAAGGGAGCTGGCTTATATAGACAGAAATCCCTGGCCCTGGGCCCCTGGGCCCTGATTGGTCCATCTTCATGCAAATGAGGACTCTGAATTCTCACAGTTGGATTGATCCAAAGGCACTGTTCTGATTGGTCAGAATAGAACTGCTCTGATTACTTGGATCTGTGCAGCTGTGATTGGAAGGAGAAAGCCTCAGTCTTACTGGTTGAAGTAGGATTCCAGAAACTCTTTTATAAGGGGAGGTTCAGATGACAGAAACACAGTGCAGGCAGGTAGTTCAGCATAGAGGCTACACAATGAAGAGCAGTTTGCCTGAGAGGACCCTGTACAACGGGTGCCAAGTTCTGCCTTTTTTTGATACTACAGCTCTTTTTAGTAGGTATTTCCACCCCCCGTCAGGGTTCACAGCTTCATTATCAATGTTGAACCCATGATTTTAGAAATATTGTAAAGTACAGTTTTCTTACTTTACCTTAAAAGATGTGAATAGATATGCAATTGATGTGAACTAGGATGCAATGGTCTGAGCTGCCCTAGCCTGCTTTGTAGTTTTTACACTCATTGAGTTAATATTTTGAAGTTTAAAGCATCAGTTGCTGTTTCCACAATAATAATACTCAAGTCCCTGATCTAATGTTCCTGATTTTTCTTTACTTTTCTCATGAAATAATAAAAGTGTGTATGGGAAAAAACAAAACAAAACAAAACACAAAATCAACAAAAATAACCACCACAATAAAACTTTTAGAAGTGATATTTATAATAACTTTAATTTAAATAAAGGTTTATATTCAATGTGAATTTTGAAATCTATTAAGCCTTTTTAGCTTGTTATTTGTAACATAGCACTGAAAAAGAATGCCAAAGCACATACACAAAAAATTGGTCACCATTTTCAAAAGTTGATATTGTAGTAAAAGTATTTCTATATATCTGGGTAATCTGCTACCTTTTAAACTTTATTTTTATTTTAAAATAACTATGTGGCTTTTAGGAAAATACAAAGAAGCTTGAAAAAATGAAAAAAGTATTACAATATCACTTGAAATCTCTTTACTCACTAATAATCACAATGAAGTTCTAGTCACACAGTCACATCATTCACAGATGTATTAGCAGAGGCTGATGGCTGATTTTTGTGCTACAAAATAAGTTGAGTAGGTATAATGGTGATGTATGGCTCTCAAGCTGAAATTATATGACCTGTTACAGAAGTTTGCTATTTCCTGAATTAGGGTATTACACCCACTGCAGAAGATAATTCTTTGCGTTAAATCATACATTCATTAATTTTTTATACTTACATAATATTGAGAAATTTAACTGTTTCCACATCATAATACTGCATCAAGATACTAACCAAAGAAATAATGAAGCCTTATTTCAAATAATGGATGCTTTTATCTGAGTTAATATCTCATTTAAAAAATAGAAATAAAAGTCAGAAAGAAATGCTGACATATGCTGATTTCATATTTCCTAGCTTTGGCCAATTAATGTGTTTCTCCATTAAATTAGATCATGATAACAAAGTTCTTTCAATTTTATTTCCTAATCCAGATAATTAACATTTAAAAATTTTTATTACATAATTCATAGGCAAGAACAATTATAACCTCATATTTTATATGAAAATACTAATGTATCAATTAGGGTTTTTTAGTTGTAAGCAATAGAAAACAATAAGGGAAAAAATGGAAGGTATTAATAGAATGTTCGTTAGTTCATATAATAGATTAATTACTGTTCCAGAATATTTGAGATAAAAAAAAACATGACAACCAAGATAGATATTTTAAGCCAATTTAATTTTATTTAATTCTTTTACCCTCCAGTGACCACATACTGATTCCGGGTACCTGGTTATGTGTTTTACTGTATGGTGGCAATTCTTTTAATCAAAATATTTATATTTAGAATAGGACCTGAATGGTTTGTAGCAATTGTCAATGACCTTTGGATTCCCAAAAACTGGAATATGTATAAATGTTAGAAATAATAATTTTTCTTGTTTTGGATTTATTAAAATAATAAACATTGCATACCAATTTCAATAGTCAACCAAAAAAATTTTGTATATTCCACATTTGGTAATGTTTTATGTATGCTCAAGAAAATACAAAATATTTCATAAGAGTGTTTTTTATTTGTGTTACTATTGTCTATTTATGATACATGAACTGAGAGTTAAGCTTTTATGTTTAGAAAATGTTGGAAGGAAGGAAGGACAAAGGTAAAGGAAAGGGTGCCAGAAGGGGGCTTTAATTTGCACTCCTAAATATTGCCTTTTAAGACTGAGTGACTTAGTTTGTAGTTCTTTATCATTTTAATAATCACCACCAGTCCGCAAACATATTTATTGTGTTCTAGACTTGTAAGTGGAACCACACATGTGCACACACACACATCAGAAAATGATGAAGAGTTTCATGATACTTAACCTATTATAGTTTTGGTTTTCATGTGTTCTAATTAAAACTAGGGGGCAATCCAAGGTATTAAAATATCTAGTAAAAGAGAAATGTATTAAATAACTAAAGAGAAGAATAAAAGAGCAGCACATGAAAGGCCTCAAAAATAAAAGAAAAATTACTTTTAAGTATGGAATTTTCAGCATTTTTGAGATAACGAAAGTAATCACTGAATATGCTAGAAGAATTACAAATTTATTTTCCTATTTCTATTGTGTGTGTGTGTGTGTGTGTATAGCCTCAATAAATTTATTCTTTATTTCATATATTTTCTATGTATTAATTTGGATTAGTAGAAAATTGATCCTGTCCAAAACATTGATAGAAACATTTGGTTCACACCAAGAGGACCTTGAAATTTTGTCCTGTACATAAATCCATGAGCATATTTTGTTTCTGCCAAAATGTCCTTGATATTTGGTCATGGCAAAAAATCTACTTTAAAAAAATCCTTGTGTTCAAACAGCTCATAAGACTTATTTATACTTTTGGTTTACAGGTTTAAGACATAAAAAGAAAATAGTCATATTTCCTGTTCCAATAATTGTGTTGCGGCTGTATTGACAATAATAATCCTTCTTGCCACAGTTGCCTAACTGGTTATGGCATGTGGAGTTAGGTTGGCAGGGAACAAACTTCCGTGGTCATTTTGGACAGAACCAAATATCAGGACCTTTTGACATGGAACAAATGTCGCCATGCACATTTTAGACAAGACCCAAGAGTACAAAAGGTAACTTGTGTGTAACTCAAACATTAAGAAGTAAATTGCAGATTATGTTTAAATAACTAGAGATTAAGTATTAACTACTAAACTACAAAAAGAAATATATCTACATATACATGTACATATATTTATATACATACATAATTGATTATCAGATTCAGGTTCTTTATTCTTTGTATAATTCCATTCATTCCTAGGCCAAGCATCAGTGTAGAGTACCACCATTTATATCTTTAAAACTTACTTAGGACCAGAATCATAAAAGTTGCCTAACACCTTGTATAACATTGTAAAGTACTCTTTCCTTATATTTCTCGTATTAGAATGTTCTCTGTCAGTCTCTTTTCTCTATTTTATTTTTCAATATCCAGGCCAAAGTATGTTTATTTTATTGGATAGGACATTTACTGGGTAATACATTTAAGTTATACATTTAATAGAGTCATTGTGGGACAACTATAATTCATCTTTGGGTTCTCTCTCCTACAATGGTACTTTATAAATATTGGGTATTTTTAGAAAATTTACGTCTTTGCAGCGTGGTAATGTTCCAATAGTGAACATCTCCTGAGAGTGTCAGAGGAAAGGGAATCAATGCTCAGAGAGAGGAATTCACAGGGGATAAGAGCTATCACATGAGAACCTAAATTGAAATTCTGGACAGATTCAAGCTTTTATTTGCACAAAAAAATTTATATTTTGTGGATAGATGTAATATTTTAGGAAAACGAGTAATTGACCTTGACAAGAAACAAAATGCGTTAGTTTTATTGTAGACTTGAAGAACAACAACTCATATATACCTATACTTAAGGAAATAATTCTCCCAGTGTTGTGAATAACAAAAAAGGTGTGAGACACTGTCTTATTTAGAAAATATTCATCTGCATTTTGCTTATCTTTTAATTTTTAAGAAAATTCCTCTGTTTGATTTGAAATAGCTTACTTAACGTGAACTACACAGGTTTAAGAAGTTGAGTATAACATAATATAATTACTGCGGTTTTTAAAGGAAACGCCTTCAGTTCCAAATATGTTGAATTCAATCAAGAATTAAACAGTGAAGGAAATTTTACTATACTTTGGTGGCAGGAACAGGATATTTTACCTTAAAAGGTTACCATACATAGAGTGGGGATGGACTGTGAGAGTTGGGTGGGAGGGAGGTGGGACAGAGGAGGGCAAAGGGGGAAAAACTGAGACAACTGTAATGGAATAAACAAGAATAAAGAAAAAAAAAGTTTACCATACAGTGGGTACATGGAGACACTGAACTTACTGCTCAATTTTGATTTGGATCTAAAACTGCTCTAAAAAAATAAAGTCTATTTAAAAAAATTAAAACATCTATATTGTCAGGTAATTTGTATTCTGTTCTTGATTTTCACCTTGTAATGTTTTTACTCATACAAAAATGATTTAGCAAATACTTTTAAAAATGAAATTATTCTCTGAATATAAAACATTTCAAAATACAGGGGTTAAAAAAGGTGAAGGCTGAATTTATTCAAGCATTTGCTTTTAAGCTTGTGGATTTAGATGAAATGACATCTAAGATGGTAAATTTTATCTTGGCAAAATTGGTGAGTTTTCCTTTCTCATTTGATTTATGCTCTACACTTAGAATTTTCATGAAACAGTTTCTCAGTTCTTAGTTGTATCTCTAAGATCTCCCAAGAATTCACATATGTTTTAAATAGGGGTTGAGTAAGGTGATAAAACCAAGTCAAAAGTCCCCTGCTCTACTGTCTTCTGATGATAAAGTTTGTTACATGTTCTAATATATATCCCTTAATCAGTCATTAGTGCAACAGATATGATCTCTTATAGCTGGTCTCAACTGAAGACAAATTTTAGGCTTTCTCTGGGGCACTTGCGACAAAAGAATGTAAAAATTGTCTATAATGCCACCACTTAAAGGTAACCATTATTAACTTTTTATAATTAAGATCTCGTAGTATTCTATACATGTAAAGTTCTACTTATTCTGAATTAAGATAATATCAGGAAGTTGAAAAACAGAATTTATTAGCCATAACCCAGAAAATTTTCACTGCCATATGTGAAACCAAAGGATATTTTTTAAAAACATTTTTTAAAAAATGCAACTTGATTTTAAATATATTTGAGAAAAGACTTGTGATTAATAATAATAACTTTAGAGGTTTGCATTATCTACAAATCAAGAATAATAACAGCTATAATAATAAATTCCCATGTTTCTAATGAATAAAAAGAACATTGGAGGATTTAAACTATCTTAGCATTACTCCAAAGGTAGAGAAGTGAAAGAGTGGTATTGATATTAAGGACAGAAAAAGAGAACAGCATAGAAAGTCAGGAAATATACACATCTTGTCAATACACAAGGAGGGGACAAAAACATAGGATTTATTTATAAAATTATTATGCATTTATTCTTACATGTTTAAACTTCAGTTACCTTCAAAGTAGTCTCCATTTGATACAATACACCTATTGAGACATATTTTTCAACTGCTCAAAACAGTTTTGAACTTGTCAATTTTCATGCCTTTTAGTGCTTCTGCTGTTTTTTGTTTCACCTCTTCAACATCAACAAAACATTTCCCTTTGAGGACTTTTTTCACCTAGGGAAACAAAAAAAGTCACTAGGGGCAAGATCAGGTGAATAGGGAGGGTGGAGCATGGGGGTCTTAATGTTTTTGGTCAAAAACTGCCGAACACTCAGTATTGTGAGGGCAGGTGTGCTTGTAAATCACCCACCTTGAAACGTGCAAGTGTATTGAGTTTTCAAAAAAAAGTTCACTGAAGTTGAACACAACCTCTCACAACAACACCAGCTTGTATACTGATACAGATGGGTTCCTAGAACACTAACCTAGCAGAGTAAACTTATGCTACAAGGATTCCATTATTTTGGGGGTCCCCCTTCATATTTTTAATGTGTGACTGAATGGCTCAATGAGAAATAGGTTCATGTTTTAACAAATGGTGTTGAAACTGTTAGTATCCATAGTGTTACTAAACAAATATGGGGGTTCGTCTGCCCACTGCCACCATAGGCAAAATCTAGAGGCAGAAGCTGGTGAGAAAGGAAAGAGGTTCCTATTCAGATGCTGAATGATCTGGGAGACTGCAGGACTCCTCATCTTAAAGCTCATCTCCTCTGCAAAATCCACACAAAACCCAGCTGTCCTCAGTGAGACCAGAACACTAAGCAGTGTCCAGAGTTCCTGTTCTATTAAAGTACTGTCATTTGGAGCTCAAGGTGGCTAGAAGCAATCATCCAGGTAGCTTAGCTTCTTCCCAGTTGCTGCCCAGCTTCAGGCTTCCTTTTGGAGGCTGTGTGTGATGCTGATGCCACCATTGGCCATGTAACTACTAGGGTCACAGGGTCCCATACTCCAGGGCCAGAGAGGGCACAAACCCACAGGCAATGCTCCACCAAGTAGGTGAGAAAGAGAGAGAGACTCCCTCCTGGAGGCCATACACCATGTGACTGCTAAGGTGCTGAGCAGTGAACAGTGAGCAAGGGAGTTTCTTTGTTTCCCTGGATTTATATTAGTTTCAGGCGTGGGACAGACCAGGTGCCTTCTCAGAATGACCAATTAACTTCCTAATCTCTTGTGTGTTTTGAATGGCTCCATCTCCCAACCAATCCCTCCCCACCCACCCCCCGGCTCTACTGACAGGACTCTTTGGTCCATCATGCCTCCCTGCTGCCATTTAACTTCTATTGCAAGTATGCCTGCCTTCCCCTGGTCTCACCCCCAATATGGTACTGGAAGCAGATAGGAGGCCTTTTTCCTCTCTCCAATCATCTTGCTAGGCTTGCATGTGCTCAGTGTAAGAACTTTCCCCTGGTGCCATCATAGCCAATGGGGGAGACCCCAGTGGCGCTCCATCAGCTCTGTACCTCTCATGCCCTAATCCCCATATGAAGCAAGTTGCACACACTCAGGGTCCACTGACACAGATCAACTGCCTGAGTAAAGGGATCCTAGAAGCCCTACATAACCTTTCAGGCAGAGGCATGGGCGGCCTCTTAGGCAGTGCTGAGGGTGGCCTCCATGGGAGGGGTGGGATATTTGCAGCCACAAGCGGACATCTGCACCAGAGGTGGAGCGTCCGGAAGGCACGGGTTCAGTTCAGCACAGCCTCCCAGTCCCATGGAAGTGACGCGCTCCTCAGTACCCTTGCCATGGCCCTGGGTGGTTTGTGAAGGTGTTGTCTGGCTGTACATCACACCCTCAGTGCTGTAACATCTAAGACCATCCCTGAGGAGTGTGGCTCAGTGTACAAGTGACTCCCAGGCTCCGTTCCCTTGGCCTAGCTCCGTGTCCTCCAGTGGCCCCTCCTATTTTGGGCCCTCCACCCACTCCCAGCATTCCACACAGGCTGTCTATCAGTATCAGTAGGACAAAAATAAAGAAATAAACTTGACCATTGCCTCACGGTATTTTTTTTTTTAAATAACCAAAAAATGGAATACAGATCTAACTGTTAGAGTAAAAACTATTAAATTATTGAAGGAAAATTATGATAAAATATAGATGTCTTTAGTTTAGGCAACACTATCCAGGATAGTAAAAATAAGCAGGAACAATGAAAGAATTGCATATAGATTTGATTTCATTAAAATTAAAACTTTAGATTTTTGAAAAATACTGTTAGGAAAATGACAACAAGTAGCAAATTGGAAAAATTATTTGCAAACTATGTATTTGATAAATAACTTGTATCAAAAATATCATGAGCTTTAAAACTCAAAAATGAAAAGCCAAAAGAATGGATCTCAATAGGCTAAATGTTCATATAGGTTCTATATTGAATAAGTTGTATAGAATTAACATGTGAGAAAATACTCAAAATCATTAACCATTAGGCAAAAACAATAAAAACCCACAAGATACAATTAAACTCTCATTAGAATATGTAAAATTTGAAATACTGATCATACCAAGTTTTAAAAACATGTGGATCAATTAGACCTCTCATTTATCATTGGTATATCATTGATATATAAATGAAATGAAAACATTTGCCAACACATATATATGTAAGTAAATAGTCTACATTATTCATAATAACCAAAACCTGGAAGCAAATCGAATGTCTATAAATCACGAATAAATAAAAAACTGTTATATCAAGACCATAAATATTACTCAACAACAAAAAAGGAAAACACTGTTAATAACATTAACAACATGAATGAATCTCAAAAGATTATGTTAAGTGAAATTGGTCAGACACTAAATACTATTGTATAATGATATCTGTATGATTTTTTAAAAAACGTCAAATTTATAGTTCAAGTAAGTTGACCACTGTTTGCATGGCATTGGGAAGTGGATTAAAAGGACTTGATTACCTAGGGACAAAAGGAAATATTTTTAGGGAAATGGAATCGTCCTACATTTTGTTCTTTTTTTTTTGAGGGGGGGAGTATATAAGGTTATATATTTATCAAAACAGTGTGAACTCTAAAGTTAAAATTGCTGAACTATATTTATGCAAATTATGTTAATCAAGTTAATTAACTGGCAAATAAACCGATATATTGGGATATTTTTTAAGCCAAGAATATACATTTCAAGCAAAGTAATGCATATCCCCCATCTCTTCCTGGGACCGGAATTTCCAGAAGTGAGACTCAGGAGTCAGTATTTAACAACCTTCTTGGGGACTTCCACTGCTGTTTAAAACCTGTCTCTGTAGTGTCTTCCATATATACTTCTGCTCTTTGGAAAACACTTTAGAGAGAATAAAAAGATTAAGTAAAGAGTTGGGGATTAGGGAAAGTATTTACAAGTCATATGCTTGATTAAGACTTTGTATCCATATTATATAGGCTATAAAATTTCTTGAAAACTCAATTATAAGGAAACAAAATACCCAAGTATTTTAAAAAGCAAGAAGACTTGAATAAGACCAGAGAAGATACATAAATGGCAAAGGAGCATAGGAAAAGATGCTCAATATCAGTAATTGTTAGGAAAGAACAAATTAAATCAAAATAAGGCAACAGTATGCACCTTATCCAATAATTAGAGTAATTTAAACCATAAAGACTGATCATACGAATTATTAGTAATCTTGTTGAAGACCTGGAATTCTCAGGCAGCATCGTGAGAATGTGAAATGTTTTTACTACTTTGGAAAATAATTTGCCAGTTTCTTAAAATGTAAACAGACACCTGCCTTGATGGGTGTGGCTCAGTTGGTTGGGTGTCATCCTGCAAAGCTAAGGGTCTCCAGTTCCATTGTTGGTTTGGGCACATGCCTGGATTGCGGATTTGGTCCCAGGTCAGGGCGCGTAATGCAAGGCAATATTTCTCACATCGATGTTTCTCCCCTTCTCCTTCTCCCTCTATACCCCTCTCTCTCTAAAAATAAATAAATAAATAAATAAAAATTAAATTAAATTAAAAAAGAAATGTAAACAGACACCTATATATGATCCAGCCATTTACTCTGAGCATTTATCAAAGGAAAGTGTCCACACAAAGAATTTTATGCAATTGTGAAAAGCAGCTTTATTTTTGATAACCGAAATTGTCCATTCATAAGTTAATGGATAATCATACAGGCATAGAACAATACAATGTTATACTACTCAGCAGTACATGAAAAGATTATTGGTATGCAGTGTGATATAGATGAGACTTGAAATAATTATCCTAAGCTAAAGTCCACACACAAAGAAAGATTACATGCTGTAGTGTTTAATTTACATAAAATTCCAGTAAACAGAAACTAAAGTACAGTGACAGAACGCAGAGGTGCCTGGAGGAGGAGGGTCAGGGAGTGGTAGAAAGGCATTATAAAGGGACACGAGGAAATTTTAAAGGTGATGGAACTGTTTAGTATCTTAATTACATTGGTTTTTGGATGTGCATGTCAAAACTTATCAAATTTACATTTTAAATATATATAGTTTATTGCATGCAAAGCACACTTCAATAAAAATTAAATTAAAAGATGCAAAAGAGAAAAAAGCTCCAAGACTTTCTGATCATTTGGCTGATATGGAACCCAAAGCTCAGGAGTGGTTCAATCTGTAAGATTTCACTTTTAAGAAATAATGAGTATTTCAGAGTGTTTTTTCCCCTCACATTTTCCTCAGCATGTCACTCGTATTTAATTATTTTAATCGCTGTGAATTTATCTGAAATTGCTTTGGAAAGGAAATAAATTGGTTTCAGAAGCAACCAGTGATTCATTAACAGGTGGTGACTCTTAGTCGCTGATAATTCTCTTAAAATCACAGCTAAATAGTGATGTCATGTTATTAAAGTTTGAACTTTTAAAATGTTCACCAGCATAGTCATTATCTGAACTGTATATCTTTGTTAACTGCCATAATACCAGAGCATTGTTACAGGCCTAACACACACACACACACACACATACTGTTGTGATGCCTAAAAATAGATTTTACTAGTTAACAGGCCTTTATCTGGAAGCTTTCCTCAGGGACCTGTGTTATGCTATTTTAACCTTTTTCTTTATGAATGGAATTATTTTGTTTTGACATCACTATTTTTTCTTTAAATTTTACTTCCAATCTTCAATAAAACTTTTAGAGTCACCCAGTTTGCCATCCTTGAGACATAATTTGCCTCTTGACTCAACTATATGTGAAAATGCAGCTTAATTTTATCACAAAAAGCATAAGGAGGCAGACAGAAAAATATAAATGTTATAAAGGCTCCACGTGCTAAAAATATGTTAGGTTTTTATCACCTCCAGATTTCTACTAATATCTCACAATGATAAGTCTGTGGTGATTGGGTGGAGAACAAAATTATGAGAAGAAAAGCTTATCATCCTTAACATATCATAGTAAATTCATTTTATTTCTGTTCACATTTTAATTTTTCAAAATAACAGACACTGACAGTAGGTCCTTGCCTATAAATGTTTATCTAAATAAAAGAGAACTCAAGATGAATTCTCAAGAAATCTAAAAATACATGTACTAAGTGACTCTCCCTTTATTTATTGTCTGCCTGAAAGCAGATGTTTAGTTGCTATCATGGAATCAGGGAAGGAGCTGTGGTAAATTGTAAGAGTCGCACGTAACCTTCCTTTTACCAGCAAAGCACTGACCATGCAAAGCACTGCAAGTATTAAAGCAAGTAAAGGACAATTCATACGTATATTTCACCTGAGTTGAATTTTTGCCAAAACACATGTGTTAACTGTTTACTCTGTTAACTGTGTACCCTATCCAACTTATATTTGAGAGTAAAACATTTTAGAGAATTGAAAATACTGTGGTGAAGGTGGTTACAGCTGAAGCTGATGCTTTAGTGTGGGAAAGTCTGGTTGGCTTTCACAGCATCAAATGGGAAAGCTCCTTGCATCTTTCGAGATTACTGTGGTAGATTCACAATCCTATACCCTCTTTGACTCCCGTCATTAATTGGAGATGTCCCCAAGTCAACCCCTATCCTTTCCAGTTCATCATCATTCAAATTAATCCCCTTTGAATAGAGGTATCATAAATGGCTAATCCCTTTACCATCTTTTATCCAGTCCCCGTTTCCCCTCCCCTCTAATAGCTGTCAGTCTGTACAAAATAGAAACAGGGGCATGGATACAGGGATAATCATATTCTTAAGCATCAAACAACTTCTTTGCTCCATTATTCATCCTTTGATTCTTCAAAAAATTATCAGGACTGAAAATGTGCAATCGTTATGTGAGGTGCCAAGGGTATTATAGTGAGAAATATTGAGACAACCTATGCTTGCATAGAGGGAGTAGGCAAACAACTGTAAAAGCCAATTTAATCATAACTGTATTATGTGCTAGAAAAGTACAAAAAGAGCTCCTGACTTACCTATAAAATCTTGAAAGTTAGTATATTTAAAGATATACTAAGCCATTGGTTTTTTTTTTCACATGATGTTCTGTGTTTTCTCATGACATCACAGGTTTTTTAAAAACATCATTATAGGAGTATTATTGGATAAATGTTTTTAGCAATGTATATTTTGGCAAAATATCTTTGTTGTATGAAAACCAATCTTCCAAGCAAAACACGAGAGTACCCACTCTTGCAGATGGCAGGATATTTAAAGACTTAGAACAGTATCTGATGTTATGGGTAATGATGTGCGGATGACCATACATTTTTGTAAAGAGAAATGACATTAATCAATTCCATTCTCTCCACCACACCACTGATACTGTCCCCACATCACTCAAGTAATAGCATTGTTTGAGAGGGATTATCTTTAGAAATCTAAGAATGTTTTAAATAAGAGAAAATAACTAAAATTATGGATAGCCATCAGAAGAAAAAATAAAATACAAGAAAATGCTAGTCCAAATATGAAGCAAAATAAAATATGACATGATTTTTGGACCATGAAAAAAAAGAATATACTTTGACCTAGATCCATTTCCATTGTATGACGGAGAAGTTGCATTACTGGAATTCTAGACACAAAAATAACCCTGCTGTATTCTTGGCTCTATAATAAGAAAAATTTACGAAGTTATGAAAAGATGTACTTCATTTATCACTCATCAACTTTTACAACTTTAAGAGGTAGTATACCTCAAAAGTACAATGGAAGATAGTATAAGCATTGGAAGGAGAAAGTTTATAATAGAACAGACAGATGGAAGTAATGGCAGGACTGCTAATATGGTCATATTACGGAATAAGAAACCAAGAGATACTCATAAGTTAATAGAAGAAGAATTAGAGATTTACATTTGATGTGTATATATGTAAAGTACATAACACAAGTATGTAAAATTTGAAGTTGGGGCATGGAAAATTGTGATGAAATCATTTATATGGGCAAAGTCTCATCTTTTATTTACCGAAGTTAACAACTCAGTAATCCTTTGCATGTACATATTATTTAGAGTTATAGAAGCTAAAAACAGAAAATTTGAAATACAAAACAAGTTACTATTTTCGAAGGTTAGATAAGAGTGAGGAACAGGCTTAGGGCAAGGAGGATGCTATTATTTATTCTACATCCTTCTGTAGAAATGGACTCAACCTAAATCTATACACACTTATTTTTTTAGAACAATATATTTAATTTGGCAATAATTTGAAAATTTTAACCTTGACATCAATGCTTAATATTAAAATTGCCATTAAGGGGAATAATTGAAGTTTTAGGGTACAAAGGCTAACTAAGATAATGAAATTCTACTAACCAATGATAAAATATTTATAGTCCTTCATAATTTTTTTGTGAAAATGTTTTCTTTCACCTTGATACTTTTCTTTTTAATTCATTAATGTATTTTATTAGTTAACATAAAAGGGGAGAGTAAAAGCCTAATAAATATAGCTAGGAAAAGCATTTTACCAATCACGTGAAAAACAAAATGGAATCTTCATTATGTCCTGTTGTACAAAGTCATAACCAGAACTGGTAATTTTGGTGGAATGAATACAATTATTGTAAATTGTCATTATCTTCCAAACCCTCTTTTATTAGTATTTTAATATATGTCATAAAGATTTCTAAATGTTTTCCTTGCATTAGTGCTACTATGTCTATCAATACATACATAACCTCCCTTATGTCTTAAAGTTAGCCATTTGCAGGACATTTTTTGGGGCCTGTTTTTAATATAATATGTTTTAATGTAGCTTTATTATTATATTTTATAAATAAACTTTCTATTTTAAAATCATTGTAGATTTACGTACTGTTTAAGGAATAAAACAAGAGTTCCTGTGTACTGCTTATAGTTTTCCCCAATGGTAACATCTTACAAAATTATATTACAACATTACAACCTAGATATTGCTATTAGTACAACCTAATTATCTTACTGAGATATTGCCAGTTTTATCTGTACTCCTGTATATTTGTGTATGTGTATGTGTGCAATTTACTTTCTTTTTATTATTATTTTTTATTCTTGTTCAAGTACTGTTGTCTCCACACCCCCTCCAATGACTCTCCCCCACCCCCCAACCTTAATCCTAACCCCTTTGTCTTTGTCCATGGGTCTCTTATACATGTTCCTTGACGACCCTTCCTCTTCTTTTCCCTGTTATTCCCCTTTCCCCTCCCCTCTAGTTACTGTCAGTTTGTTCTTTGTTTCAATGTCTCTGGTTATATTTTGCTTGCTTGTTTGTTTTGTTGATTAGGTTCCACTTATAGGTGAGATCATATTGTATTTGCTTTTCACTGCCTGGCTTATTTCACTTAGCATAATGCTCTCCAGTTCATAATTTACCATTTATCACATATTTGATTTGTGATAAATACTAATAAATCTCTGCTTTTCTAAATCTAGTAGTAATTTATGATTATCATATATGTATAATTTCACTAACTTTATCAGAATGAAATATGGTTTACTCTTTATTGAATACTATACAATATGAAACACTGCAAATATATTTTCAAATTTAGTCCACATCAGATATAGTCCATTGTATAGGTAAAAACAAAACAAAACAAAAACAAAAAGCAAAAAAAAAACAACCCTGCAGAACTGTAATTCTAGGTTTTTATCCTTTTAATTTTTTACATAATATTAAGATAGTTATTGTAACTAAAATACACTTGAAAGAGGAATTTTCTCTTTCAAAAGAAGGTAAAAGAAATTTATATGTAAAAACCAAAGTTGAAACAAGAGAGTCAAACAGGAATGAAAATCCCTGGTATAATTTTCAGTAAATCTTTCCAGCATAAGAGCTTTTACGTTAAATTAATACAGCTTTCTGAAAAACAAAATTATAATTTAGTTTTGGAAAATTTGATTAAACAGACTATATTAGTTTCCTAGAATTGCCATAGCAAATGACCAGAAACTGGGTATCTTAAAACAGCAGACACTTATTCTCTCACAGTTTTAGAGGCATCAAGTCTGAATTCAAGGTGTCAACAGAGTCATGTTTCTTCTGAAGGTTCTAGGGAGGAACCCTTTCTTGCCTCCTCCTAGGTTCCATGTGGTAATAGTCATCCTCAGCTTGTGACTCTATTATTCCACTCTCTGCCTACATCTCCCTTCCCATTATAAAGATACTAGTCACTGGAGGTACCGTCCACCCTAATTCAGCCTATCAGCTTAACTACTCATCTGCGGAGACCCAGTTCCAAATAAGCCTGTGGTTCCAAGTAGACATGAATTTTTCAGGGACACTAGTCAGCCCACTAGAAGTCCCAAGAAACAGAATTCTAATGTATGGAGCTATCTTTTCAATTATATTAGCTGGAATACTGGGAACATGGCCATTTGTCTAAGGTAGGTTAGTACTCAACACCATCTGGCTCTCTGTTTGGGCTCAACGAGAAACCTAAATTTTCTAACACTTTTTCAGTGAGATAGAGCTTTATAATTTATTCTTGCTTGTCATAGGGGGGTAAGCAGAGTGCTATACCTTAAATCTATGCTAAATCATTTAATTATGAGACTCTCTTTGTATCTCTTTCCCTGATGCAGTGACCAAAAAGACCTCCTCTTTACAGACAGTGAGTTGACATAAAAGACAATGCAGCCTTCATTATCCTGGGTCTTCATGATTTGTGGAGCTGAACCAATGAAACATGCAGTGGATATTTGAGTGAATGAGAAACAGTGGTGGATTTTGCAGAATTAATCTAATGTGAATTTTTTTTCTGTAGCATATCCTTTCCTACAATAACCAATACTTCTTCTCTAAATACTTCCAGACTCCCATTTACCCATTATTAGTCAAATACTTCAATATTAAACTATTTCCCTTACCTGCTATTTGGTAACATAACCAGCCAGGTCTCGTCGGTTCTATATTACTAAAAACAATCAGATACTTACTAAATTTACAAACTTAAGAAATCTTTAATTTTCTCTCACATGGTCCTCAAACAATAAGTGCCCCTCTCTCAGACTTCTTAGTTCTTTAAAAATTATATTGGAAATTGTTATATTGTTATATTTGAAAATATAAAATAATTTAAATTATAAACACATTAATGTAAAAACATATAAATGTCTTAAGAAATTAAAAGACATTTTCTCTTTTTATTTTTACATATTCTGTAATATTACTGTGAGTTTATAATAAAAAAAGGGCTGTGGACCATAAGAAAGCATACTAAAATATTTTATAGTTGATTTACAAAGTGACTTCTTTTCAGACAGTACTATTTCATGAAGCTATTTAAGTGAGTTCATGATATAACACATTCCATAGTCCTTGAAATGAATTTGCAGAGATGTGGATTATAAAGAGACTCCAAGGCAGAAATATATGGCAATAACATCAAAATTATAAGTCAATTACCTGTATAAGTAAAAAAAAAATTGCGTGTGAAAATTTAGGAATATAAATGTAAAAAATGCACACTTATTTTCAATTTCAACTCTCATAACAGAAAAACCCAAATTAGACACTATAGTCCAAATTAGAAGGCTAATTAGCTGCTTAAAACCAGTATCTTTGTTGTGCAACGCTTTGTATTTTAGATCTGAACATTTTAATTTCAATCAAGTATGCTTTAATTTATCATGATGTGCTATTTCTCTATGACATGCATGTGTATGTGTGTAGGTGTAAGTATATGTGTATACATGCCTATTGTTGCCTAAATAATTCTTCAGTTATTTCATGTGGAATATATTTTATTGAGGCAGAGTTTAATAAACAAAGAAATATTTGGCTTCATAGGAGTACTACATGATACAAGGTATGAAAGAGAAAAACATCATCTTCTGGTACCCAAAACGAAGTGTTAGATGTGTTGAGAAACTCATTTATTACTTAATTTCCAGAACAATTATATTTGATGTTTTCCCCCTAAGAGTCCTTTATATTCAGTCACTATATTTTGTAGTGTATTACAAAAATTCACTGGGCAATTAAAATTACAAAATGAAAGAAAAAAAATGAAGTAAATATACATGCTAAGTTCAGGAAGGAGTGAAAGGGAAGAAGACAAAGAGCAGAAGGATGTTTCGATCTTCCAAGTCTTACTGTGCTTCTATCAGCTACATTGACAAGGTGAATATTATTTATACCAGTGAAGTATAGGCTATTGAAGCATAAAGACTCAGTTAATGACATAAAGATCCAATGACATCTGTGGAAAAGAAGTTTTGAGTGATGAAAGAAATTATTGTAGGTGTAGTTCGATTTTGCTAATTTATTATTTTTCTCAAAAATTTATGAAAAATTTAATCTTTCCATAAGTAAGTTAATCATGAATTTGAGTCACATATAGTCCCTTTTGACTCAATGTATTTAATAACATGTAAAATATATATGTATACATATATGTAGATGACAGCAAGAATAGATTATATTTTCATTAATACAGATTTACCTTTTATGATATACCATAACATGGGTCTGAAAGTCAAAAGATTCTCTTCTATACTTAAACCCTGAAGGTATTCATTTGGGAGGAAATGAATTAATCATTCAGCTTATATTAAGTCACCTAATATATCTAAGACTGTATTAAAGTAGGTGCCTGAGTTTTTTGTTACTTTGGGTAATTAAGATAAATATCTGTTTTTTGTTTTTTGTTTTTATTCAGAAAACTGAAATCTTGCCAGCTAGAAAATCAATTCAGCATGGTACTCTCAGATGTCTATAGAAAAATAAATAAATAACACTAGCATTACAAAAGAGAGGAAGAAAAACTATTGAATTAAAAAGATCCTCAGTTATTTCCAGGGTATGTAATAAGATTAATACAGATTAAAACAATTTTCAGAATTTTCTAATATAAAAATAGTAGCACATCATAGTACCCTGAATCTTTGCAGTATCCTGGTGTGACTTACAAATTAATAATAACTGTGGTATACAGTCAGCACATATTTAGTGTTTGTCTTTCCTCTTGAAAACTGATACTTTATTTGTTTGACTGTATTAAGCAAAACACTCCTAGTCACATAGCAGGAAGATTTATGCACACTTAGCACTAAATTAGAACTTCTAACCTATTTTCAGGACATGTATGGACTATTAGTGAATGTTATTTATTTTTAAAATGTTATCAAGTTTGAAATGTTGAGTTAATATATTTCTTTAAGAATTTCTATGACCTTAATGCAAAAAAAAAATGGTGAAACTATAAGGGGAAATGTTTAGGTGCAGTATTTTCCAATGTAATGGGACTATGGATAATTTTCTTCATAGTACAATAATTACTATGTCACTGAACTAGGATGTGACTCCATTTCTGAAACACTTCTCTAAGCTATAACCACACTTCTATCAATGAAATGCTTACCTCTTGCTTATTTCCTCATCTACAATGGACTCAATTCAGTAAATGTTACGTTTTATATTTCCTTTTTTGTCATTTCTTTAATCTTAATTACTACCATTTGGCTTCTCAGTTTATTTTATCCATTTACCCCCCTCCCAGACCACCCTCCTCACTACTGTGATCATGTGTTTTCTTTAGCACAGTTTGCTCAGGTACCTCTGCAGCTATTTCTTGTCCTTGCGGAACAAGTTTAAATGCCACGTCCATGGAGACTTCAGAAATACTACTAGGAATAACTACTCTATTATTCTTGTTGCTCTAAGAATCTATTACTGCAAGGATCACAATGTATGTGTCAACTTTTGCCATGTGTATACCCATTTTGACTCAAATTGTGCTGCTTTTCTTAAAGACAAACAGTAGACATAAGTACAGCTTACCAAGTAATTCTCATTTTCCTTACTATTCCCTACTAGTCCTTACTATGGAAGAATAGTTCTTCACTGACCCTTGGAATTAGGGCCATGTGACTTGATCAATTAAACATGAATGGAAGTTAGTTATTACTTCGGGGTAAAACCTTCAGAATCAGTGCATGACTCTCACATGTTCTTTCTTTCCACAATTGCAAGTGTGAGATATTTCATAGCCTACAATCCCAGGTAAGACAGACAGGGAACTGAGTTCTAAAAGACAGTAATAATGCAGCATGAGAGAAAAATTTCCATTGAGTTTATAGACTGGTTAGCATAATGTAACCAAACATCCTCTTGCTACACAAAATAACATACTGCCTTGTATAAATGATTTCTAAAACTACTCTTATTTAAATAATGAACTCAACTCATCTAAGTTTTTGGTGTTTCCAGATTTTAGCAAAATGCTACCAGAATAACTATATCAAATGAATTTATTTTAACTAATATAAATCTGAAAATAAAAATTCTGTTATCATGAAGTTCTATTCAAAGTTGCCTCAGTTATTGCCTGCAATTTAGGGACTTGTAATCAGTGACTGTCTATGATATCACCATTCCAAATTTAAAGAACCAAGTATAGAGCTTTCCATCGTTGTTTTCATACTATTCAATAATCTATTATTACACATAAGAAAATAAATAAGCTTCCAAACTAAATTTTAAGGTGGATAACAAGTTCTTTGTATTTTTCATATTTGATTTTTTTTACTGTTGTTCTATTACAGTTGTCCCAATTTTCCCCCGTTGCTCTCCCCTACCCCTCGCCCCTCCCATAGTCAGTCACCACCCTGTTGTCCATGTCCATGGGTCATTTATACCTGTTCCTTGACTAGGCCCTTCCCATTCTTCCCCTCCTTATCCCCTTCCCCCACTGCTCTGGTCCCTGTCAGTCTGTTCCTGTTTCCATGCCTCTGGTTCTATTTTGCTCATTTGTTTGTTTTGTTCATTAGGTTCCTCTAATAGGTAAAATCATATGGTATTTGTCCTTCACTGCCTAGCTCACTGCACTTAGCGTCATACTCTCCAGTTCCATCCATGCTGTTGTGAAGGGTAGGAGCTCCTTATTTCTTTCTGCTGCATAGTATTCCATTGTGTAAATGTACCACAGTGTTTTGATCCACTCACTTGCTGATGTGCACTTAGGCTGTTTCCAGCACTTGGCTATTGTAAATAATGCTGCTCTGAACATAAGGGTACATAGGTTCTTTTGAATTGGTGTTTCAGGATTCTTAGGGTATAATCCCAGCAGTGGAATCACTGGATCAAAAGGCAGTTCCATTTTTAGTTTTTTGAGGAAATTCCATACTGTTTTTCACAGTGGTTGCACCAGTCTGCATTCCCACCAGCAGGGCACTAGGGTTCCCTTTTCTCCAATCCTTGCCAGCACTTGTTGTTTGTTGTTATTAGTGATGGACATTCTGATCTGTATGAAGTGGTATCTCATTGTGGTTTTAATTTGCATCTCTCTGATGTCTAGTGATGCTGAGCATCCTTTCATATGTCTCTGAGCCCTCTGTATATCCACTTCGGAGAAGTGTCTGTTCAGGCCCTTTGCCCATTTTTTAATTGGAGTGTTTGTCTTCCTGGTGTGGAGTCATGTGAGTTCTTTATATATTCTGGAGATCAAACCCTTGTCCGAGGTATCACTGGCAAATATGTTTTCCCATACAGTTAATTACCTTTTCATTTTGATGATGTTTTCTTTAGCTGTGCAGAAGATTTTTAATTTGATGTAATCCCATTTGTTTATTCTTTCCTTTATGTCCCTTGCTCTAGAGGACATATTGGTGAAAATGTTGCTGTGTGGGATATCTGAAATTTTCCTGTCTATGTTTTCCTCTAGGACTTTTATGGTGTCATAGCTTATGTTTACCTGAATCTTTTATCCATTTTGAGTTTATCAGTGTATGGTGTAAATTGGTGGTCTAGTTTTATTTTTTTTCATGTACTATTCCAGTTCTTCCAACACCATTTGTTGAAGTGGCTACTTTCACTCCTTTTTATGCTCCTGCCCTCTTTGTTAAATATTAACTGACCATAGAGACATGGGTTTATTTCTCAGTTCTGTTCCATTGGTCTATGTGTCTGTTCTTATGACAGCACCAGACTGTTTTAATTACAGTGGCCTTGTAATATAGTTTGATATCAGCTATTGTAATCCCTCCAACTTTGTTGCTCTTTATCAAGATTGCTCAGGCTATTCGGAGTCATTTTTGGTTCCACATAAATTTTTGAAATATTTGTTCTAAATCAGTGAAATATATCAATGGTATTTTAATATAGATTGCATTGAATCTATAGATTGCTTTGGGTAGTATAGACATTTTAATGATGTTAATTTTCCCAATCCATGAACATAGTAAATGCTTCCATTTATTTTTATCTTCCTTAATTTCTTTCTTCAGTCTTCTATAGTTTTCCAAGTACAGGTCCCTTACCTCCTTGGTTAAGCTGATTCCTAGGCACTTTATTTTTCTTGTTGCTATAGGAAATGGGATTTTTTTCCTAGTTTCTGTTTAACTAATTCTGAAAATTAGTATTATTAAAATGTCTATACTATTCAAAACCATCTATAAATTCAGTGTAATCTCTATCACTATTCCAATGTCATTATTTATATTTAAAAAATCCTAAAATCTCTGTGGAATCACAAAAGACCTCAGTTAGTAATGCAATCATGAACACATACAACAAAGCCAGAGATATCACACTTTCTGATTTCAAACTTTATTACATAGTAAATAAAACATATGATACATTGACATATGATATCAGTTAAAACAGATACATAGAACAATGTAACAGAATTGAGGACCCAGAAATAAACCTGTGCATATACAGTCAACTAATATTTGACAAGGGAACCAAGAATACTCAATGAAGAAATCTTTAATAAATAATTTTGGGAAAACTGGATATTCACATTTAGAAAAATGAAATTGGACTTATCTATCTTATACCACTTTAAAAAATTAACTTGATGTCAATTAAAGCCTTAAATGTAAGACCTGAAACCTCAATCTTCTAGAAGAAGGTATAATTGTTGATCTTGGTAATGATTTCTTAGCACAAGAAATGTACAAGTGCCCTGACTGATATTGTTGACTTGGTTGGCATTGTCCTGTGGACCAAAAGTTCGTTGGTTTGATTCCCAGTCAGAGCACACACATGGGTTGTGGTTTGGTCCAAGTCAGTGCACATGCAGGAGGCAACTGATAAATGTTTCTCTCTTACATCAGTATTTCTCTCTCTCTCTTTCTCCCTCCCCTCCCCTCTCTCTGGAATCAATAAAAGAAAACAAAAGGAAAAATAAAAAGAAAGTACAGGCAACTAAAGCAAAATTAAACAGTGTGATTACATCAAGCAGAAAAGCTTCTGAAAAGTGTGAGAAACAATTACCAAAATGAAAAAGTAGTCTACAGAGTGGGAGAAAATATTTACAAATCACACATATCTTAGAAGGCATATGTCCAAAATATAGAAGGAACTCACACATTTCAAGAACAAAAATAACAATAATAATAGTCTGTATAAAAATTGACAGAGGATTTGAATAGATATTTTCCAAAGAAAACATACAAATGATCAACAAGTAAAGGAAAAGATGTTCATCGCTGATCATCAGGCAAATGCTAATCAAAACCACAGAGAGATATAATCTCACATCTGTAAGAATAGCTGTTATCAAAAGGACAAAATCTAACAAGTGCTGGGAAAGGTGTGGAGAAAATGGAACTCTTGTGCACTGTTAGTGGGAATGTACATTGGTACAGCTACTATGGAAAACAGAATAGAGTTCCCTCAAAAAAAGAGTTATCATATTACCAAGCAATTCCACTGGGTCTTATTATTATTTCTCTATGCATGTCAATATTTATTTAAAATAATTTTCCCTGATTTGGCTTATTTTTTTTAATATTCATCATCGCAACTCTATACTTACTATTTTCCAAGAGATTAAATATTTTTATTTTATCTTTAGCTATATGAAACAATAGTGCAACACTTTTTTGTTGGTATGTAAAACAGGAATAAAATCTAGTTATAAAACTAGAAAATAAAAAATAGGATGCATAAAATAGATATCATAATTACTGCATAAATTTGCTAAGTATTGTTTGTTTTGCCACATGAATATCTGTATCAGTTAGTTTGTTTTGTATTTTCTGCTCTATTTTAAATACAGTTTCATTTCTTTTGTAATGTCATTGGTAATAGTCTAATTTTTAGCCTCAGAATAATTGAATTTAATTCTATTAATTAGTCTGTTTGTTTTTGTCTGCTGTTCATAGATGTGATACTTACAGCATAGTTCAGCTTATTAGTTAGTTAAATGATTTCAAGTTTCCATTAGTTACAAGCCATGTACATAAAAGCCTCATGCCAATTGTGGCCCCTGAGTTACATAGTGTTTCAATTACTTTAATATGTCATTATTCTCAATTCTCTTTGTAGAAAATCCCCCTATATCCTATACTAACTCCTTTTAATAGTTCTAGTGAACATTGAAATAAAGATACTTTTTACAAATGTGCAGTAAAATAAAAAAATCAACTGCTATTATTTCATCCAGAGCTGTGAATGCATGATTAAATTTTTTAAAAATTAAATTGTTGATTTTCTAGGAAAATGAGAATATTTTAAATACTTAAAATATATAAAGTCAAAATATGATTAAGCTTTTAAATTATCTTATTAGTATATTTTGGAATATTTCATTTAATTCAAGTTGTTATATTGGGGCCTGAAGTGAAAAAGAACTAACAGCAATGCCACTGACTACATTGAAAACTTGCTGTTGTAGTTATCATGGATTTTCACGTTCTCTTCTTCTTTAAAAGTTGCATTCAAATATTATTTAGTTTGATTTCTGATTATTTGGAGCTCCCTGAAATTTTTCCCCATAAAAAATGTACTGGTGAATGTTGATTCTTAGCAGACAGTTCAATAAAAGTTATTATTTTAGGGTTCACT
The DNA here is from genome assembly GCA_004026545.1 of Mormoops blainvillei. Classification (NCBI taxonomy): domain Eukaryota; kingdom Metazoa; phylum Chordata; class Mammalia; order Chiroptera; family Mormoopidae; genus Mormoops; species Mormoops blainvillei. Next base: position 48,264 of record PVJD01009465.1, read on the forward strand.
AGAACTATTAAAAGTTGTTTAGCGTCTAATATATGGGCCTTTTCTAAGGGAAAGGTTGAATAGCAACATATTAAAGTAATTGCAACGTGGTGTAATTTAGAGGCCACAACTTGCATGAGATTTCCATGTGCATTTGAACTTCTGTAATCTTGTTCGGGAACTTTGTTTCTGTTGACCTGCGGGAGGCTCAAGGTATTCAATAGTCATTTCCGCTTGAGGGACTCAGCCTCCAAATCCCCTGGAGCTCTTTTCAGGACTTGCTTTAAGTGTTTCGCCTAGGACGGTTCTAGAGTATTATGGGTTGGATAGTGTCCCCCCTACCCTAAATTCATATATTGTAGCCCTAACCCCGAAGTACTTCAGAATGTGAACTTATTTGGAAATAAGGTCATTTCAAATGTAATTAATTTAGATCAGGTCATACTGAAGTAGGGTGGGCTCCAATCCAGTATGACTGAAGTCCTTATAGAAAAGGAGTATTTGGATGCAGACATGCACACAGTGAAGACATCACAGACTCTAAAGGCAGAGATCGGGTACTGTACCTACAAGACAAAGGATGGCATATTGTTGACAAAACACCAGAAGATAGGAGAGGAACATGTAACAGATTCTCCACTGGCCTCAGAAGGAACCACCCCTGCCAAAACCTTGATCTTGGACTCCTAGACTCCAGGACAGTAAAACAATAAATTTCTGTTGTTTAAGTTACTCAGGTTGTGGTGCTTTGCTCCGGAAAACCTAGAAAACAAATATAATTCTCAATGTGGGTTATTAAATAGGGTGAATCTTATTCTTCAGATTTGGTCTTTTTGGTTTCTCAGAGGGATTTCCAGGGTATTTGGGAGGTATTTAGGAATTTGAGCTATTCTGACAGACAGAATTCCTACATCCCAAGGAACTCTTCTTTGACCAGCATTTCTCATCTTCCAGTACCTATTTCTCTTCTAATTTTTGATCAGACACTTTCTGGTTAGACATGAGCGGGCTCACCATGCAAATGTGCAGCCCAGTGCTTGGTCATGGACTCTGAAGGGAACCACATGCTGGCTCCTAAGTTCCAACACCTACACAGCATCTTCTTCAATACACTGGTCTCGGGGTCCTGCCACTTCAGCTTACCAGAAACTGATTTCTGCAGAATTCCAAATCTCTATGTAAGCTAAAAACACTCCCCAGTCAGAGACAATGGTGTTTGTGAAGGTCACATCAGGAAGTTATTTCTAAAGGTCTGTCAGGGATTGTAGTTTTTCACTGAATGTTGTTCATTTGGTGAAACAGATGCCCCAAATACTTTGTCCCATTTTGTAGTTTTTTTACAACAAAGAAAACTAGCCCATTTCCAGTTATTCTACTAAGGCCAGTTATATCTTTAAGTGTGAAACATGTGGAATTTAAAAATTGAGATATTGATAAACTACTATCTAAATTCCAATGGAAGTCTAATTAAAAGTCTCTATGCAATAATCTTCCCTGTAGTTACTATAATCTCTTGGGTTGACGGTAAATTTCTTTTCTTCTTTTTTTGCTCATTTTTGATTTTCAGAAGAAATATAAAAGAAGAAAATTTATGAAACTGTTAAAATATCTAACTCCTCTTCCAAAAGCTTGATGAAAACTTTCCCATTTACTATTAAATGTTAACCTAAATTATCTTCGTTTACTCTAAGAACTAATTTTAGGTATTTTTTAAAAACTTAGAAATTTTACAAATTACATTTTCCCATTCTCTTTCCATAAACCTCAAGTCTATATCATGCTCAACAACTGACTCAATAGATGATAGATAGATAGATAGATAGATAGATAGATAGATAGATAGATGATAGATAGATAGATAGAGATCACAACTGACCCCAAACTCCTTTCCCACCCAGCCCATTTCTTATTCTATATATTCAGCTTAACATAAGGTTTTTGAGATTGTTTCATTAAGCAGTTCAGTTGACCAAATATATATAAATAACACAATGGTGTATCAACCAGACTCATAGTAATCACACAGACAACTCACAAATCTTTTCTCTCCAGCTTAAAAAGTTTTCTGATATCATAATGCTGTATTTTGTATTAACCTAGAGTGATATATAGTATCTTTGATATAGTGAAAAATCTATTTTTGTCATTTTTTTCTTCACCTTGAAGAAGAATATAATGCCATAAATTAATTGTTTCTGGTAACAAAATTTGCAATTAATAATCTCAAGTTATAACTGTTATTTCAATTATTACTCAAAGGAGTGGAAAATAATAGGTCAATGATTTTTGAAATCATGGAAACAGGGATTTGATTTGCATGTATTAATTATGAAAATGATTCTTAATACAAATATCATAAGCTACCAAAGGAGCAATGAAAATATAGTAATCAGTAATTAGTAAAGAGGACTTTAAATATTGATACATTTAATCATTTGAACAGTTCATAACAACAGAGGCTACTGCCAGTATAAAATATGGAAGACACTAAACAGCCAAGTAGAACTAAACAAAGTATAATGTAATGAGGCAAACAGAACTAATCAAAATATAAAATACTCCACAAATGTGACTATTCTAAAACAACTATTATAACATGCAGGTTATTTTGACTCAGATGTTGTTAAAAAGTATGATATTATTTAGCTCTATATGTCATGTCACAGTCTTCTTTGCATAATATTATTAAATTTATTTTTCAAAGAACAACAGTGGATTTTTCTACAATTATCTCAATAAAGCAATCTATCCAGAGAGCAATCTTTTAACATAAGATTGAACAAGATAACACTTTAAGGGACAAGCTGGTTTCTTTTAAACAGTACATTCCCTCATATTTGAGGGGGCACCCCAAAAAACTGGAATTATCTTCTGGAGGACGGGTCCCTTGTAGTACAGGCCTTCCCCACTAGATGAGTGTTCTAGGAACCCATCTGTATCAGTGTATCAGTTGGCATTGTGGTGAAAGGTTGTGTTCAATGTCAGTGAATTTTTTTGAAGACGCATTTGCCCATTTCATGATGGGTGATTTACAAGTGCACTTGCCCACACTGTGTTGTGTTCAGTTTTTGACTAAAAATGGCATGATCCCCATGCTCCACCCTCCCTATTCACCCAAATTCACCCTGAGAGACTTTTTGTTTATTTCCCCTGATGAACAAATGTCCTCAAAGGGAAACATTTTGCTGATGTAGAAGAGGTAAAACAAAAAACAGCAGAAGCACTAAAAGGCATCAAAATCAATGTGTTCAAAACTATTTCGAGCACTGAAAAAAAAACTCAGCAGGTAGATTGTATCAAATGGAGAGACTTTGAAGGTGACTGAAGTGTAAACGTATAAGAATAAATACACATTTTTAATAAATTCTGTTTTGGGGAACCCCTCATATTAAAAATATTTTACATGCATTGCACTAAATTTTCAGTAAAATTCTCATGATAAAAAATACATAAAATATTATAGGCAATTATTTAGAAAATAATGTGAGCTGTGGAAACTGTACTTCCTAAAAAGAACATTTAACTCTATCTGCCTGATTAATGTTTCTAAGAAAAATTTCTGGGGCTAAACCACTCTCCCTTTTTCCATAAATTTAATATTTGTGAGATTAAGAGAAAAGAAAATTTTATACATTAGTTGCCCTCCTTACTATTCATTTTTGTAAGCACTGATCAACTAAGAACCATATGTAGAAATTACTTATGTTAATTATGTATTGTTTGTATCCTACTGCTACAAGGTAAGAGTGGGGGGGTCTAGATTTTTTTATTCTTTATTCTGATGAGTCCAAAGTGCTAGGTTTGTACCTATGATATAGGAGACATTTTGCAAGTGTATGTTAATTAAATAAATGGAGTGAATGAAAACATGGGGGTAAATCTTACAGGACATTTTGCCCTAATTGCTTATTGTGTTGTGTTATAGAAATTGTCTACACAAGGAATCAGACACAGCTAGTGAAACATTTCGTAAAGGAAAATCTCTTTGTTTCCATGTTAAGAATACTGGGCCTATGTTCATTCTTAAATATCTACGCTGGTTCTCTTAAAACCTTACTTCCATCTGTCCCCCAAAAAAGACACATTGCAGTTTCAAAGGCCTTGAAATCTAGCAATGTATCAATAAATTTGGAGAAAGGCAGATGAGAAACTGTTTTTCTGAAACTTGTTTACACAGAACTTCTGATTTAATTTTTAGTTTCATGGAAATGTTAAAAGTCTCCAATACAGAGAGAAATTGGGGCTCAAAGTTCCTAAAAATTGAATTGCCTCCATTTTTTAATTTTATGAACTCAGTTCTTCAACTGTATATATTAAATTTGTCATGATTTTTTTTCTTATGAAAGAATGTTTTGTGGTTATATATAATTTAATGACAAGAAAAAATCTTTAAAATTATACTATAATTATTGAACTGAAAGCTAATTAATATATGTAAGAAATTTAAATTTATTACATATACTGTGTGAAACAACTATTAAGTTGTTTAATAATTGTCTTTAATACCCGAATACCCAGTGTCAGGGCTTCTGCCCAAGAATATGGTACTCTTCTGCTTTCCAGAATTCTATGCCTCTATTAGAACCTTAACTCTTTGAACAATAGGGTGGTTTTATGTCTACTCTATTAGTTAACAAATGTTTTAGAGCATTTTGGGAAACACTAAAGGAGACTGGAAATAATATCACTGCAGAACTGTAGTAAAAAATAAGTTATGTTACAATGAAATTTAGGATGTGTCTTATGGCTATTTTATTGATCATTTTATTTTATTAATCATTTCCTGAATGTTATATTTGTGACACTTTTGAGTATTAAATGAAGAAAATAGTAAAGGAAACTAACACAATAATTTTTTTAAAGACTTTTACTTTTTTTTATTTTTAGAGAAAGAGGAAGGAAAAGAGAAAGAGAGGTAGCGAAACATCAGTGTATGAAACACCAGTCTGTTGCTTCTAGTACTTCCCCAACCTAGACCTGGCCTACAACCCAGGCATGTGCCCTGACCAGGAATCCAACCAGTACCTTTTCGCTTTGCGGGAGGACACCCAACAAACTGAGCCACACCAGTTAGGGCAATACAATGAAATTTTTAAAATGCATATTAAACATGAATTCCAAAATCTTTGTGTAACAGATGGATATCATTTTCACTTTCTAAGTAACAAAAGGCACAGGTAATATAGAAGAGAGACACTCTGTCATATGTCACTTGTACTGCATTATATGAATACCTAATAAACATTTGTCAGGCACTGTTATTTGTGTATTTACTCATTTACCAAACACTTACTGGACAGTGTGGTCCCAGGTAGTTATTTGGTGAGGACAGACAGTGACACAAGATGTGATTTTTTCTCACAGGAAGCTTAAAAAGATAGCTGAGGTGATAGGCAAATGGTTTAATCATATGTATGTTAAAATGTTTTATTCTCTATCAAGTGCCTTATTAAAATGTTATAGTTTGTCTAAGGGAGTGATTCTTATAAGAGTTTATTCTAAATTAATGAATATGTATGAATTAGGCAAGGAAACTATGAGAAACTGACTAGTAACAAGCAGGCATTGAAGGCATGTCTCAGTACAGTGCATAACTTCTTCAAAGAGTAGGTATAGGGGACCAGTGGAAGTTGAAGGTAATCAGAAACTAAATGTCCAAGGGCCTTCAATGAAATGCTAAGTGATAACCATTTTAGATAAAGGTTAGGAAGAAAATGATCAAATTGGATTTTAGGAAGAACATTTGGGTTCCGATGCCAGTGACATGGGCAATTGGGTAATTACTATCAGTTACATATAGGACAGCAATAAGTTAAATTTATAGGATTTCTGAGTGTTATAGTCCTAAAATTAATGGGTTTAAAGGGTATTTTAAAGGGCATTTATACATTGCAGGTATTTATTTGATTCAAGAAAAAAAGATCCAAACTGTTCATATAATGTTTTAAGTTTAAAGATTGATATATGTTAAATTTGTTATTATACTGCAACCAAAAAGTTCTTCACATTTTACTTTGAAGAAGACAAACTTTTTTTGTAAAGTTTCTAACCCTTTGGGAGCAAAACCATATATCAAAGCTGAAGTATATATCTGTTTTAATAGTAACAAAAGAATATCAGCCACAAAGACTCCACTTTAAACATTTGATGCACTTTCACAAAGTATAATAGTTTATTGAAATGCAAGTGAGGACTTAGTTAATTTACAATCGCTACTGAACCACTGAAATAAAAGAATTAACATATTTGGAAAATGACAATACATAAATAAAGATCATTTAATGTCTAAGAGGAGTCCTTTATTTTTTCAAACATCAAAAAACATTTGCAAATATGTAAATTAGGAATATAGAAATCTGGCAGATGTAGGGTCTTTTTAATAATTCTCAAACATAAAGGAACTGGGTATAATGAAAGCAATTTCTTAAGGATAAAATTTTAACATGGTACAAACTAATAGGGCAGATCAGAGAAGTGACATTTAATTGATATACCAACTATCTTGGGTAAGCAGGTCAATTCTGTAAGCAGGCAACGATAGTTCTAAAATCAAGTGTATTAGAATATGAGGACCAGCTGCCATGCAAGTCATGGTGCAATTAAGTGGAGAAACATTAATTTTTTTAAAAGAATATCAATCTGATAAATGTAATTTTCTTGGCTTAAATTATTTTGGGCTAAACAGTAAATAGTTCATTTAATGGAAAAGAAAATAATGCTACTCTATTCTTCAAAGATATTTAGATAAATTCTTTGATCCTCCACTAATCAAGAAAAAAGGAAAAAAAGACTGATGGACATGGACAACATTGTGGTGATTGAGGGAGGGGAGGGTATTATATAAGGTGGATAAACGGTAATGGAAAAAGACAATAAAAATCACTTAAAATAAAGTTATTTTTTGCTGCGCTAGCCATGTTCAATCATCATAAAACCATTTCTTCTAGAAATTTAACTAAATCATTGTTTTCCAATAAATTTACTTAAACTCATTACTTTTCAGTTCCAAAATCTGTTCTATAGTTTTCCAATCCAATTTCCAATTATGGTTTAAAGATTTTCTCTGTACTAGTATCGCTACAGATAACTTTGTATTACTTTCAAAATAATCCATATATTTTGGAACCCCGTCTAATATTGTTTTTATAGCAATGCTTAGAACCTGATATGAAACACCATGAAATAGCAGAATTACCACATACTTACTGTCATAATGTAACATGGCTGATTCTGATATCAAGATGATATAGAAATATTATGTTCACTCTGGAAAAAGAATTTTATATTGTTGTACAGAAAATACAATCTATTTACCATAATAAGTGGAATATTTGGCAATTGCAAGGAAACCACTTGTCTGTTTGATCTAAAGCCCAACCCTTAATCTCTACATCAGTGGTACAACAACTTTACTAATAACTAGAGTGTTCTTTTTAAAATGAAGATTCTTAGTTCCTAACTCAGAAGAATATAATTCAGCAGACTAAGGTCAGGATATAGGTGAAATACTAGTGGGCTTATTTTTTGTGTTATTATTGTATTACACTTTGTTCTGTTGGTGCTGTCACTAAAAACTCAATAGAAAGATATCTATAAAGGACAAAGAAAAGAATATTAAAACTGCTATAACTTATATGCTCCATAGTTTTTTGGATGTGAGGAAAAGCATGAACATGATCAAAGAAACACAAGGTATAAAAATATACCAACAAAATTTTTAGAGAGGAAAATACCATATCTAAAATGAAGCATACACTGAATAGGATTACAAGTAAACTCATCAGAAGGAATAGAATATCTGAATAGCATCATGTATATACAAATAGTTATATTTATATCAATCTTCTATGAAAAAAGACACTAGACATGGATGGTGCCACTAGTGAATTATATGCAACATTTCAGAAGGAAAAATTGCCAAATTCTTTTTTTCGTGAAGAGAGAGAAATCACTGTTCAGTTTCATAATATTCAACTTTCACTCAGGATAAAAAGTGATCAGCACACCAGAAATAGTAAATAACTTCTTCAAACTAATACCTTTTTAAAAAAATTAATAAATTAGTAAAACTATAGCCAAAATCGTACAAATGATGAAAAAACACTGAATAGTATCTTCTTAAGTTTAGGAGCAAAACTAGGGTGCTGGTTTTCATCAATTTTATTAGACAATTGTACTCTAGAGTGCCTAGCCATTTCAATAGAGTAATAAAAATAAAGATATAAAGATGAAAAAGGAAGAAATAAAAAGCTCTATTTGCACATACAAGACTGTTTAAATAGAAAAACCTCAGGAAGCATATGATGCAACTAAGATACCAGATTATTAAATGGATCAAGTTAGCGGGACACAAATTTAGCATAAAATTAATTGTATTTATATATTTAGCAACAACAGGCTGGAAATTGGAATTAAAATATAATTTCACTTATAGTAGCAAAAAGTACATAGGACTGTATATAAAAATTACATGTTCTACATAGAGAACTAAAAATATTGCTAAGAAATATGCCATGTTTATGAATTAGAATATTAATAGTGCTATATTAACAATTCTTCCCATGTTGCTTTTGAGATTCAATACATTTCAACTAAAAATACCAACAGGTTTTATCTCTAGAAATTGACAAGTAGGTTCTCAAATTTATAAAATAATGAAAAGGACCTATAATATTCAAAGCAACAATTGAAAAGTAGAAAATGTTGGAAAAGTTATCTTATCACATTTCAAGATTTACCTTAAAGATGTAATAATCAAGATAGGTTTGTATTCAGAAATATATATATATATATATATATATATATATATATATATATATATATATATATCTGAAAAAAGAAAAGGATGAAGAATCCAGAAATAGATAGTCAATTGATTTTTGTCAAAAGTGTCATGGCAATTCATTGGGGAAAAAAAATCTTTTCAACAAATGACACAGGATATACAGATATGTAAGAAAAATAAATAAATTATGTACTATCTCAAAAGATACGTCTTGTTCATCATCATGCATCACCAAGGAAATGAAAAAGCAAGTTACAGACTGGGAGAAAATATCTGCAAAATACATATCAGACAAAGGACTTAAGCAAACTATACAGTGGAGTCTTACTAGTTATTACAATAATAAGCAGATAAAACAATTAAAAATGAAGAAAAGTGCACTGACCCATGTGCCTCTGTTGTTTGGGCACTGTTCCACAAAGAAAAAGTCACCTGCTATATTCCTGGTCATGGTACATGCCTAGGTTGCCGTTCGCTCCCCAGTAACGGGGGCATACAAGAGGCAATCCATCAATGTTTCTCTCTCACTTCAATGTTCTCTCCCTTTCTTTTTCCCTCCCTGCCCCTTTCTCTAAAAATAAATAAATAAAATATTTTAAAATGAAAAGAATAAAAATTTTACAAAAAAAATAATAAGGAAAACCAAGTATATGCATAAGAAATAAGAAATAAAGGCCAATAAGCAAATGAAATGATCTAGTCATCAAAATTAGAAATGTCTGTGGTCCTGTGGACACCATTGAGAAAATTAAAGGATAATGACAGAATAAAAGATTAGCAAATCACATATCTAGTGAGTGCCTTGTATCTACAATATAACAACATCTTAATAATAAGGCAGATTACCAATTAAAAAAATGAGCAATGGATATGAATAGATATTTCTTCAAAAAAGATCAATAATGACCAATAAGCACATGAAAAGTTGCCTGTTATTGAATTGCAAATGCAAATTAAGGCCACAATAAGATATCATTTCATACCCTATAAAATGGTTATCATAAAAAAGATAACAAGTGTTGGCAAGGATGTGGAGAAACTGGAACTCATGCATTGCTGGTGGGACTGTAAAATGATGTAGCTGCTTTGAAAGACAGTTCCTCAAATAATGAAATATTGTTATCATCATATTATCTACCAATTCTACTCCTAAACACACACCTGAGAAAACTGAAAACACAAAAGCAGCATATTCATAATAGCTAAAGTTTGGGAACAACCAAATGTGTGTCAACTGAAGAATGGATAGACAAATTTGGTTTAATCCATACAATGCACTAGTACTTAGCCAAAAATAGCAATGAAGTGATACATCATGTCACAACATACTACATACTAAAACATGAATAAATCTTGAAAATTATGATAGTGAAAAAAGTCATGAAAGCATCACGTATTGCATGATTCAACTTACATGAAATATCTAGACTAAGGAAATCTGCAGAGAACGAAAGCAGAACAAATGTTACTCAGAGCTGGAGATGGGCAGGTATGATTGGTATGACTGCTAAGTGGGTACAGAATTTCATATTGGAGTGATAAAAATGTTCTAAATGTTATTTTTGTGATAGTTCCTAACTCTAAATATTCTAAATCCATTGAATTTTATATTTTAAATAGACAAATTATACAGTGAGTAAAATATATCAATAAAACTGTCAAAAAGTACAAATGATAATAGAAAAAAGGAGGTACTAGAAAACTTTTTGTGGTGATAGAAATGTTTTATCTTGTGACAATGGTTACATGGCTGGATACATTTGAATGAACTCATCTATCTGTATACTTGAAATGAGAGAATATAAGGGCAGTATAAGGGTTTCTGAGACACTATGTGTAAGAGAATAATTAGCAAGCCAGTGAATCACAAGTAGTAAATTAAAGAATTATAAAGACATTATAAAAAAAGATTGACATTAGAAGTAGGAAAAATAGGAATTTAAAGACTATACATTCAGTAAGATACATTGAGAACAGGCTAGAGGAAATTTTTTTTTAAAGTTTAAAAAGAACATACTGAAATTAATATTTACTGAATTTTGAACTCTATTCAAAGGAAAATATATCAACATGATGGCAGGTTTGACACACTGTGACTGAGCAAAAAAAGATATGGAACAATAAATAAAATGTTCTTTTGTGATGCTATATCCTCCTCTGAAAAATTCTTCTAATTTGTAACTCATAGTTCATCATCTGCATATCCTTGGCCTTGCTCTCTATTCTCCTACCTTATTATCTTAGTTAAAATTGGTTGTCCTCAAGGAAGCTTCTTTCTTGCAAATTTCCCAGAGGTGACTAGTTTGTCCCTCATCCTACTAACACCAGACTTAAAGTAAGGCAGGGGCTCTTTTGCTTCTCATTACCACTTATTGACATGTGTGCTGCCTGGGAATCGAACTGGTGACCTTTCTGTTTGCAGGATGACACCCAGCCCACTGAGCCACATCAGCCAGGGCTACATTAATTTGCTATTAACATCACAGTTCATTTTGTAGTACTCTCTTTTGATTGCTGAGAATTAAAGAACATTCTTTTTGATTTGTTGCAACCATTCTGAGGATAGTTTTGGGATTTTTTGGCCATTGTGCATATGAACATATCATGAAACTGTTTATGTGCTAAATTATTTGTAGAGATGAACTTAGCTAAGGCCATACAATGCTTGTAATTATTTGGTCCTGTTAATAAAATACTTATATACACCTGTAATAACAGTTATTATAATTTTTAATAAACCTGCCTCAATTGATAGTTTTATATTTTTTGTGGAAGATACTATATGTTGCAAAGGCATAATAAAAAGTCTATCAAGAATAACATTATTATTACATCAAATATCATTAGAAAGTCAGAATTCCTCTGCATAGGGTCTGTTTCTTCCTTACTCTCATTTGTCATCTTGGGTACTATGAAAAACTTCCATGATTTTCTAGCATTATCTTCTATTAAGAAGAGAAACTGTGCATTTAACTTTCTCCAATTAGAAAGCCAGAAAATACAGCCAAGCAATAAATTTTAAAAGGCAGAAAATTTTAGGAAAATGACATGTATTGAGGTTCATTTTAATACTTTTACTGACAAGGAGGTCAATTTTTTTAGCCAACCTTCACTGTTCTTTGGAAAACTGTGTTATGAAATGTTTACAATCATACTTTGCTCTTCACAGTTTTAGACGAAAAATAATACTTGCCAGAAAAAATATAATTAAATTTCTCACCTATTATCTCTTAGATTCCTGAGTTTTTCAAAAACAGTCCTTCTGACATGGTAATTGCATTTTCCTGGCATGTGTAAATGTTTAATTAGGCCAAAGATTCTCAAGTATAAAGCTTGGTTAGGTAACAATGAGGTGAATCATACACACTACATACATGTAGTTTTCTTCCACATGGAGTGTTCCAAATATAAAGAAGTCTCAGTGAAGCCTAACAGACAAATAATGTAAAATGATTGAAGCGGTATATGTATTTAACTACTTGCACACCAAAATAATTTATTCTCTCTACAGGATTTTGGTCAACTAATCGAGAAAATATGTTATTGTTCAGATAGTCCAAGAGATTAGTGGAACAGAAGAGTGAGTTATGAAATAGAACTATAAATATATGTATAGTTAATTTTTTCAAACATCAATTCAGGGGTGAAATACAACCTTTAAAATCTGGGTTGCACCATTTGTATATACTAAAATAATTTTGATCCATATTTTGTACCATTTACAAAATTAACTAATTAGGTAAGATATACCATATCTGTGATATAAATGTAACAGCTACTATTATTAAATTTCTAAAAGAAAATATTAGAAAAAATGTTTGTGACCTAAAGTAAGCAAAGATGTCTTAGATATGACACCGAAAAGCACAAGTCATTAAAAAAATATGTAATTTGGACATCATAAAAATTGAAAAGGCCTTAAGATAATGAAAGGATAAATTATAGACTGCTATATAATATATGAAAATCATATCTGTTAAAGGACTTATATTCAAAATATGTTTAAAATATTAAAACTTAATAACAAGAAAGTGAACAGCCTAATAAATAATGGGCAAAATATTTCAAATAGAACTTCTTCAGAGAAAATGTGTAAATGACAAATGAGTGAAATACATCATGAGAAGAGGAATACATATTATAAAATTTACATTAAACTCTATATAATTCCAATCAATCTATAGTGTCAGAAAACAGATTGTGAGTTTCAGGACAGGAAGGGGACAAGGAAGGACAAGGTATAAAAATTAACAAGTGATATAAGGAGTCCCCAGTGGTGTATTTGTTTCAAATCTTGTTTATGTTGATAGTTTCAAGGGGAATATATATGCATGTATATTTATACCAAACATCAAATTGAAAGTTTTAAATGTGAGTACTTTTCTACTTTTCTGTATGTCCCTTATATATCAATAAAATGATGAAAAGAAAAAAAACTAGAAATATATTTAATAGTTTGGGGTTAAGAAACACTTCAAAGTATAAATATAGTTGATTCATAAATTAATATAAAACATCGTAAAAATCCAATTAGAACTGACTGAAATAAAGCGCAAAAATGTTTATTAACAGACAATACAAATTCAACTTACTCTTAAAAGAATTAATGGCATGTTTAACCATTCATCCATTGAAAAACATTTGTGTTTCTTCCAGTTGTGGTTAATACAAATAAAGCAATAATGAAAATTAGTGTGAATGTTTTGTGTGAACATAATTTTTCATTTCTCTGTGGTAAGTGGTCATGTGTACAACCACTGTACCATATGGCAATTCTATGATTAGTTTTATAGGAAATATCTAAAGGCTTTACTAGACTGTGTGTATCCTCATCAGTGTTTGGTGTTATCACTATTTTTTGTTAGCCAGTCTGGCAGGTATATAGTAATTTTTCATTGTTGTTTTAATTTGTATTTTCTTAATGCCTAATGAAGTTAATCTTCATATACTTTTTTTCCTATCTGTACATCCTCTTTGGTGAAATGCCTTTCATATTTTAGTTCAATTTATATTTACATTGTTTTGTTTTGCTTTTTTCTGCTGAGTTTTGAGAGGTGGAGAGGTTTGGGAATAGTGATAAAGGGATCTTTGTGGTAATTCTGTATCCTGACTGTTGTGGTAGTCTAATAAACTTTAGTTCTATAAAATCACATAACTAAATACACACATGCACATACACACAAATGAGTACAAGTAATACTGAAGAAATCTCTGAATAAGATTTGTGCTTAGCATCAATGTAAATATCCTGGTTGTGATATTGTACTATAGTTTTTAAAGATATTACCATAAAGTGAAATTAGGTAAAGAATACACAAGATATCACTACATTATTTCTTACAATCACATTTGAACCTAGGATTATCTCTCAAATAATTTCAACTAAAAAT
>PVJD01009466.1:0-56506 GCA_004026545.1 Mormoops blainvillei
TGTAAAGCTGCACTTCAGTGCGTCATTTCGGAGACCTCTTCTGACTCTTCGCGGGACCAGAAGTTTGTATTGCGAAAGGCAGAAAGTAAATGCCAAGGGCGGGTTCAAAAGGCCAAGTGATTTCTAGCTAGGCATTCCCCAGACCTAGAAGGAAGATGGAACACCACCAGCCATAGAATCTTAGGCCCTTAAGGTTTCAGAAAACATGGCATATGGCTTTCTATATCATTTTGAATTAGGGCATCTTATGGGTTGAATTGTGTCTCCGTCAAAATTCATGTGTTGAGGTCCTGACCCCCGATGCTTCAGATGTGGCCTTATTTTTTGTACTTCAGCATGTGACCTTCTTTGGAGATAGGGTCTTTACAGAGGTAATCAAGTTAAAAATGAGGTTATTAGGAAATGGCCCTAATCTAACCGGACTGTTGTCTTTATAAGAGGAGGACATTTGGAGACAGACACACATACGGGGAGAATGCTACGTAACCATGAAGACAGCTATCTACACACCAAGAAGAGAAGTCTGGAACAGCCTTCCCTTTGAGCACTCAGAAGAAACCAACGTGGCTGACACCCTGATGGTGGCCTTCAAGCTTTCAGCCCTGCGAGACGATCATAAGATTCTGTCATTGGAGCCACCCAGCTTGCGGCCCTTTGTCACAGCAGCCTGTGGACACTAATGTCCCAGAGGCCGTCTGGTAAAAGACGGGAGGAGTTAGGAGGAGTTGATCAGAATTTTCATAGCTTTTTCACTTTCCTGAGAAGGCTCAGTAATTCTTCTTTGAGTTCCCCAAAAGAGCAGCCACCCTCTACAGCAACATTGTGTTAAATGATTGAGTAAAATAACTTCAGCGGCCCACGCCTCAGTTTCTTCCTCCTCCGTGAAGTGGGCTATAGGGCCATGTTCTGAAGTCCCCACTGTGCCTGATCATTAAAGCAAAGAGTGATCACGGGAGTATTCTGTGTTTGGAGCAAGAAGGTCAAACTTCAACACAAAGCCGTATTGATAAACACTCTACTTGCGAATGGCTGGCCAGGCAAGTGGGCTCTGATTACAGAGGGCGGTATGGTCCTTGACTTCCCATCCCGTCCTCACAGAACCAGCTCTGACTTGGCCCTTTGAAGATCTGAGTTTGACATAATCAAACACTGAAACAGTTCAATGTATTTGGACGAAGAATTAAATCCTTCGGGACCTGATTTCCAAACGTCTCTCCTTGAGCTGGGAGAAACTGGTAAAACCTGCTTGTTAAAGCGTCTCTGCTTCCAGGGTGGGGAGGGTGGGGGAGACACCTCACACGAGTATTTCTGAAGGTTTCTTCTTCTTTTTTAAAAACTGCTATAGGCCTAGATCCTCATCCTGTCTCACTCTGCCTTGAGTAATCTCTTGAGTCAGTAGTGGAAGAAGTGGTGTTTAGCCCACTTCCTTATATGGCAGGGAATGACAGTGTGCTTGTCTATTTGAACTGCAGTGTGGCTCTCTGACAAATTATGATGATTGGTTATGGAAACCTCCTGCTCTGGTTTCCATCGCTTTCCGAGGAAAGACACAGAGCAGACAGCTGTAGGGGAATGGAAGGGGTTGAAGTCCGGGAGCCCTTCGGATCCAGCTCTGCCATTTGCCAGTTGTGTGACTTGGGGCAAGTTATTTAATTTACTTTACTGCCCAGAGGTTGTTATCTTCCACTGGAACCGTGCCTGTCACAGAGCAGTGCGCCCTCCAGGCGGCTGAATGAGCTAGCTTATCTTCTCAACCACCTCTGCCCTATAAGGGTTCAGATAACTCTCCATTTCTATTCGCTCTTCCTCCCAAGTTCACTACTTTTTCTACAGATAAAGTCTCAACCTTCTCCTCTCTCCCTCTCTCAGTCCAGGTCTAAAACACTGAAAAACCGACATGATAATCCAGCCTCAGGTATTAAAAAAAAGCCTCGAGCCACAGTAGGCAAAGGTTTCTCAGAATGGTAGAGGCGGCACAGATCCAAAGATACGGGTAGGGCAGGAAACTCTGTGGTTCCAAGGGATGATGGAGGTTGCTTGCTTCTGCAGAGCAGGGCTGTCCGAGCCCCAGAGGTAGGCAGACTTAGTCAGAAAGTGCTTATGCTGACCTGAAACAGGGTTTCCTGTAACTGGTATCTGTCGTCCAAGTTGGCTCCTTCCAACCCATCTATGTTATGACCATGCGAGTGCGTGGCTCAGGGGACAGGGACTAGAGGGAGTCCCAGGTCTACAGAGAGGCAGTCACAGGCGATAAGCAGTCCTGTGCAAAGCAGTCAGTGATATTATTCCTAATCCTTGTAATACCTACAAAGGGGAGGAGTAATAAAACCCTTTTCGTAGGTTAAAAAAAAAAGCAGGTTAGAAAATGGTAAATTTGAGACTCAGACTCAAGTCTTCCTGATTCCCTAGGCTGTTCTCACCTCCAGGAGTTTCCATCGAGGGGAGCAATTTGCAACCGACAGCACAGAGTTGGCAGCTGGCATGTGGACTACGAAGCCAGATTACCCAGGTTTGAGTCTTAGCTTTGTCGCCTATGAGCTGTGTGACCTTAGGTGTGTTATTTAGCCTAACTGTAACTCAGTTTCTTCATCTGTAAGTTTGGTTATTATGAAGAACAATTCTTTGATTTTAATTTAATAAATATGTACACACTGCTTAGCCTGTGTCAGGTACTAATCGAAGTATTCAGTAATGACACACTTGGAAAAGAATCAATGAGTTCAAAGATGAATATTGGCTTTGGCTTTCTGATCAAGAAGAAACGATGAACGGTTTATTCCTTTATCATTTAACTCACACAATAAACACCTCCTTCGTGGGGGGTAAGGTACTGTTTTAGGCTCAAGTCACAGCATAGAAAAGCCCTCCCAAGGTCCCTTATTCCATGGCACTTATATTTTAGGAGCTTAAGAAATAATAGGTGAGTAAACAAATAAAAATGCAATCATAAACATACATTATGAATGCAGATAAACCCCAGTGGTATTCTGATTGGTTTTCCTGTGTAGAGGCTAATTTTTCCAACTTGAAACCTTAGGGTCAGGGTGCCCTAGTTAATATTTGACAACTAGCTCAGAGTGGGGCAGGGATGTCAGGAGTGGGTGGGGTGAGTGCGATTTGTGGCATTTGCAGACTTCCGTGGTGTAAGTGGATGATCTCAAGCTCTGGATGGAACATCAATGAACAAAGACTTAGGAAGGGTATGTTCATTTGCACAGCATTCCCCAGTATTTCCATCATACAGACGCTAGAGATGTAACTAACCTTGACAGCACGGAGAATAGTAAAACATAGTAAAATAACTAGGAAGGGGTGAATTTTGAGGATGGGTTACCTTGGTTTCTAATATTTTACTTAATTATGTTTGAATAATTTAGTTTTTAAAAATGACTGTTTAACGACTGGCTCTCAAAGTCTTGAAAAGTTAACAGTTGGCTTTTGGGAGCTGGTATAAGCTTTCTAGAGCACGTGGAGAGGGGGGTCCAGTGTCGGCGGGAAAGGAGACAGAGTCCGTATGGGGTCATTACGCAGGCGTGAATCTTAATCCAATTCCTTTTTAGCTGCTCTTCTCCAGCAAGGCCCGCTTTCAAGTACACAGTGGAAGCACAGCTTTGTAAACCAAATCGCATCGGTACAAATATAGTAACAATCTGGCATTCTTATTGTTGCAGGTCGCTCATGCGGAGATGCTTGGAGCTGTGCGATCCTCAGTGAATCTAATTTATGTACTCGGTGCTCTGAATATGGTAGATTCTTCTGTGCAACACAGAGGACGTAACTCCTGACCACTGAATAAAGGAAGGCCCTAGAGATGGACGTGCTGTCTTGCAAAAGAAAATCTACCCCCCAAACCCCCGTTTTCCAAGTCTCTTATGTCTTAGGGTTCACATGCATCTGAAGGGGAGGCCCCAGGAAACATCTAAGCCAGAGAAGCTGTGGGGTGAGGGTGGAGGAACTTCTCTCCTCTTCCTGCCCAGGATCTGGGTACATTCCCTACCACGAAGCAGAGAACAGAGGGGGGGAAAAAAACCAAAACATCTTTTGTTTGTCCTGGTTAGTTAAATATCTAAAGTAACATCTTCAGGACAGAAATACTTAAAATTTGTCCTCATTCACCCTTCCCCCGAAGCCTAAATTTCACTTAGTAATGGTGCCTGGAACAGGAAGTGGAAATACCATGAGAATTTTTATTCTTGCCACATTTCCAAAGCTTTACAAAAGCAAACACTGGAAATTTCATCAGAAAGTTTGACCTTCCAGGGCTGATAGCTCTGTGCCCAAACCAAAAGAGTATATGGGAAGCGGGAGGAATTTTCAGATAAGTATTCTAGCCCCTCTGTGGAGGCTCTTCGGCAACACTGGTGATTTTGAATATATGGCTGTAACTTTTAGAAAGAAATGATTCAAAACTAAACCACTAGGTTTCTGAGGAATAAGTTACTCCAAATATATGCTCTAAATTTTTTTAAGCATAGATGTACAGAGCTGTTTCTGAGTGAGGGTGTTTTAGCAGAACATCCGGGGAGTTTTTACACACTGCGGATGCTGGGCTTCTAGACCCACTGGGTCAGAATCATCAGGGACGTATGTTTTCAAAAATCCCTACGCTTGATTCTGATTAAGACACTGGTTAAAACCTACTGGATTATAGGTAAGTGGGGCTGCATCATATAATCCCAACCCATGAAGTGCTAAAATGGGACATTTTCTCTTGCTATCAGGAGAAACAGCCTGGTGTACTGTGAAACAGTTAACAGCCTGGGACTTAGGGGCCGTGTGTTCTGGAACCACCTCCGCCACAAATTAACTGGGTGACCTTGGTCAAGTCACGTAGTTTGTTCTTTCATTCAGCAGATATTTATTGGGCTTCTGTGATGTGCCAGGCACAGGGTGTATATTAAGAAACAAACAAGAAAGACGTTTCCTGCCTTTATGAATCTTACATTTTATCAAAGAAACCTAGAAATGCATGTATAATTGTACTTACTGTGGCTGGGAAAGTGAAAAATAAATCACCGGCTCATTTTTAAAAAGAATTTCTCCTTAAGATCCCAAATTTCTTGCCCCAACCTTCCCACACACAATATAATTATTTGTTTTAGGTCCACTGAGAAAACACAATACCAAAAGCTACTATGAATTTAATACCTATTTAAAATATCTGTGCAAAATTTATCATCATAATGCACCTGTATAATTAGAAAACAGTAGCACAATATTATGTAAGATGTATTATTTACTTAGTTTGTCAAAAATACTTGCTGCTACTTATGGGTTTGTTTACCTCTTGCAATAGCATTGTGGTCCCTTGGGGATCCAAGGTGCAGAGGTTAGAAAACTATCTATGGCCACATCAATAACATAAAATACATGGAACTTGAGTAGCCACTGCCCTTGTCTCCCCTGAAAGACATCACTATCAGTGACAGCATTTTTCACCCCGGTGAGCTTAGACTCGGCCTCAGAATCCATCTCAACACAGTGTTGCAAATGGGCACTACCAATTGTCTGGAGCTGACAAACGGATGAAAAGTTATTTGCACTCCCCAGGCTAAATGACTCCTAAGGCCATGTCTATCTTAAAAAAAAAAACCCTATGAATCTATGTGTATCCAGTTCTAGTGTCTTGAAAAACACAAATGCCTTCTCCCCTCTTTACATGAAAGTACTCCAAATATTTGAAGACGCCCATGAGGGCCCTACATTTTCTTTCCTTTGGGATAAATAGCTCCAGATCCCTTATCTGTTCCTCATATTCTGTTCTTTTGACACCCTCTGGCCTTTGACGCCCAGCCCTGGATTCACATTTGTCAATGCTTCTCTGAAGAATGAGCCCAGAACAGAGCACATTCCTTTTTTGACGCTTCGTAACAGACAACGAGACAGGTGTTCAGTGAATGAAAGATTACTTTGCGACCATGGCCGAGAACTGAAACTTGCACTGGTTATGAGTACACCCGTTTTGCTGCAATAAGTGTGATAAGTATTGGGATTTACACTGAGATGCAGTTTGTTATTTACTAAAATTATTAAATCATTACTTACAGAATTTTAAAGATTGCCTTAGTCTGGGGGAAACACCTATCACATCTGTGACTCTGTGCTGCTTCTTGCCAACAAAAACACCCAAGTGTTTTTCTTTAGAAGCTTTCTAAAATGGTTAATTTCTTATCTTTTCAATTATCAGTAGCGCAAGCTTCTAGGCTAACCTCCCTCAAGATTGGTTCATCAGGCCATGTCCCAGTGGTCAGTAAGGACTCTATGACCTTGACATTGGGTATTTGCCTCTAGGAATTCAGTCATTAAAAAAAAGAAATTCAAATGATATTCATTCACAGCTGTTGGACATTTTAGCTAATTTGCCTTCCATGCCTAACTTTCTCTTCTAACTAGAATTGCCCACTGGGCTTTTTATCCACCCCCAGGGACGACTACTGCTGCCAGGCCGACTGGCACTAGTTATGCACCCGTAGGCATGCCAGTAAACTTTGATGTCCCCTAAGAAATTTGCCAAAGACAATAGTTACTGGCTGAACCAATCAGATCCCTTCTTTCAGAATCTGACCAGGAAGCACAGAAGGAATTTTCCAGTCGGTAGAATAACAGAAAGAAGCAGCCACATGTGCTACAGCTGAGTTACCTTCATGGGAACACACAGCTGTCTGCCGAGCGCCTTTGACCTACCTTGACCCCGGCCCCGCTCTCTTTGGACCCTGCTCCCAGCTTGGCTTCTGTCCTCGGGTCTCCTTCCATCCCTCTACCAGTCTGCATGTGTCTTGTAATCTCGTCCCTCTGCTTCAACTGCTGAAGCTGTTTAACATGAGGGTCTATTTGTTCCGAGCGCTCACACTGTCACTGTACCTGTCTGTGCACTGCCTCGCTAAAGCAAATTCTTGGTTTCTAAGCCTCTGCCCACTTGGGATTTTCGCTGTTTCTCTTCCCTTCCCAGGGGGGCCCACTGCTGCATTTCACATTCGGGGGAACTCCGGTCCTTCCCGCTTCCCGCACTCCGCCCTAGCCCTGCCCATCTTTAGCACAGAGGTGAGATCTGCCTAGTTCCCCAGCTTGGGAATGTTACATGTGGGTGTAAAAGGAACTAATTACATATACTTCTACTTAATATGTCTCTCTCCCAGTGAGATGATTTCCTTAAAGTCAAGTGCTTTCATCCGCATATTCACAGAACAATGCCAAAAGCCTCAGGAAATGATTAAAAAGCCATTTATCTTCACTTTACCCATCATATATATTTTAAAAGAAAAGCCATGTACTAAAATGAGTACTTAATAAGAACACTCAGTTCACTAAAAATATTGAAAAGAAATTATTCTCCACCAACTATCCCCTCACTGCTGCTGAGCGATTCTTGTATTGAGCTCCCGGCATTCTCAGCAACACTCACCATCAGCCCCTCCTGGCTTCTCCAGCCCCTACAAGCTCCCCAGAAAATGCTGCTTCAGAGATGATCTCCTTTTCTTTGAAATGGAAGCCACTTGAGGTAATCTCCTTCTATATATCTGTGCATTTACGCCATGCTTTCTTCCTTCCAAACAACCGGGGAAACAAGAAAGAACACCTCTACTCACGTTCTGATCCTTCCACCCTCGTCTCCAATGGAAGGAAAGCCTTCAAATCACTCCCACCACACCCTCCCCCAGCCCAAGGGTCTCTCCCTGGTCAATCACAAAGAGCAGGTTCGCAAAAGACCATCAGGACTTAGAGTTT
This sequence comes from Mormoops blainvillei, assembly GCA_004026545.1. Classification (NCBI taxonomy): domain Eukaryota; kingdom Metazoa; phylum Chordata; class Mammalia; order Chiroptera; family Mormoopidae; genus Mormoops; species Mormoops blainvillei. The sequence continues at coordinate 7,726 of PVJD01009466.1, forward strand.
TTACAGATTCCGAAAGACATGCGCAGAAAAGAACACCGACGGGGCCACCACGTCACCTCTTCCTCATGGTCATCCTTTCCCTCTCGTCCCCCTCTCGCTCTCTGCCAGCCCGTTGTGAGTTTGGAGATGAGAGGCAGAAGGGCTCTTGACCGCACAAATTGCTCTACCATCGACTCTGCTCTATCGTTTCTCCCTCTGCCTTAAAAAGTAAAGAGGCTTCTCCTTCTCTTGAACACATCTGGGCTTGACCCTTCTGCGGTGCCCCGGGCCTCATCCGAGAGCTGGGCCATTGCAAGTTGTCAGTGTGGGATCAGGAAAGCCCGATTTTGGTCCGAGGGTGGCGGAGCTAGGGAAGGTGGCAGAGGTGGAGGACCGGGGATAGGGAAGTTAAGGATGCCACCGGTAGTCAGTTACAGGGGAGCCAGCGGGGGAGACTAAAGACTGAAGCAAACAGAGGTGAGAGGCCAGATCCATGGAGCAGTCTGGTCTCAATACCGACAGGAACCACAGGCAGGTGCTCCTGATTAGCTCACCCTCCCTACAAGGCCCCCGGCTTGACATGCTGGGATTAGTTCCATGCTTTTGCCTGGAGGCAGAGGAGCTGCCTCATTTACTAAGGCCTTTCTGTTGTCAGCACCTTGTCATCGGTCTTCTACCCGACTGAATATTCAGGTTTCCTGATTCCTGGGTATGGCCTTGCACCGCGGACGACCCATCGTATTCTGCCTCCCGATATTTTTGTCTTTTTTTGTCTGTGATTATCAAAGCCAAAACTAAGGCAACATTGGGGTGGACCAGTATTTCCTGGACCCTGGGCTCAGAGTTCTAGAAAGAACTGAGATCCGCATGGTACCATGCAAGGATTCTCAAAGATCAGGAAGGAACACACAATGCGGGATACTAGGTAAGAGGTGGGGAGGAGACCAGTCCGGTATCTCTTTAAATTACCCAACTTACTCAGACTATGGGCTTCTCTCCCCTCAAAAATCCTGGATTGGCTGGACAGATGAAGGACTTTCAGTAGGGAGCTAATGGTTCTATTTTCAGGCTCTGAGAGAATTTACCCAGAAAACTCCTTCTTAAAGTCTGAAAATTCTTTGGCAGCATCTTCCTAACCTCCTCCTTAGTCCTACCATGTTATTTGCATACCACTTTGTCAGCGTTTTCCCCTGTCCCCCCACCACAGCCTTACCCCACCACATTTCTGAGACATGTGATAGATTGCAGGCAGATGGGGACCAAGCTAATCCCTTTTCATGCCCATCTATAAGTCACTTTTTCGTCTTGTAAAGAATGACTAACTAGTAAACATGCTACCATGAAAATGACAAATGGAGACAACGACATGTGTTTTTAAGAAAGGGCCTACTGAGATGCCTTCTACTTATCAGAACAGAGACTGCCCAGGCTGGATTCTGGAACTTTCCACGGCTGGACACAGGACCAACCTATTGTCCCAGAGCAGAAGATCCTCAGGCCAGTCACAGGAGCCAATTAGAATTATTAATAGCCTCACTGTCAGGGCATGCTTGTATGGACCTCATTTAAATCTTTTAAGCTATAGTTCAAATGTGGTTCTCCTCTTTTATGAAATAACTGTATCTGTTTAAAGCAATTAAAAAAATTTTTTTTATCCTCCCCCAAGGACATTTTTCCATGCTTTTAGAGAGAGAGGAAGGAGGGAGGGAGGGAGGGAGGAAGGAAGGAAGGAAGGAAGGATGGAAGGAAGGGAAACATCCACGCAAGAGAGAAGCATCGATGGGCTGGCTCCTATATGTGCCCAGACCGGAGCTCACACATGCCTGGACCAGGGATCAAACCCACAACCTAGGTATGTGCCCTGACAAGGGATGGAACCTGCAACCTTTTGGCTACAGAACAACACTCCAACCAAATGAGCCACACCAGCCAGGGCTAAAGCAATCTTTTTATCTGAATTATTTAAGTTGCTCGTTCTGTTGCCTTTGAAGAGTGGAAACAACCCCACATGTTATTACCTATGGTTTAATCCATCGTACGCTCCTGGAGTGTGCACCATTGTATTTCTCTTCATTCAAATTATTTTAACAAAATGAAAATTCTTGCACTGTAGTTTAGTTCCCTTGTGCTCTGTTTGCCTCACTGTTTAGAGAGATGTGTTCTAGCTAATATTCAACAGGAGGAGAGGAGCACAAAGGGCTGCCTAAAGTTTAACATAGAGTAAAATAGCAAATCCTCTTGCTCCGTCACTAGACAGAATAGAATACTTAAAGTATTATTTCGAAAAATACGTTTTTATGGCCGCGAGAGTGCATGAGGAGAGGAGAAAGTGGTGGTAGCAAAGTCTGAACTTTCAGGGATTTGAAGATGTTGGTTTCGAAATGGAATTTATCTTCAGATCCCAAGATTACAGATTTCCTTCCAAACTGCATTCCCTACATGGTTTAGAGTACAGTTGAAAAAGAGATTGCTCTCCATATATTGATTGACATGAAAAACACTGTGAAAATAGTTTGGAACTTGATCTCTTCGCGGGAAGGACGATAATCAAACTATAGCTCTTGCCTGCAGCCTTTCTCTCACACTTACTCAGAAGTGTTCCAGGAAAAGAAATTCACAGGGAATTCTGTTATCATATATCACTTCTGGAAGGAGAAAGAGACATTCTCAAGAAAATTATCCCCCAGCTTCTAAATACAGAGCGAAAAGATGATTTAATGAATCTCAACATAAAACCACCTCGTTCCATGCAATAAAATCAAATTGAGCCAGTTGTTTGGAGCTGGAAAACTTGAATATCCAAATTTATTTTTTAAATTATCAGATCTGCCCTTCTTGCCACATATCTACTAGGCTTCACCAAGTTCTAGCCCTACATGTCTGGCTTTGCCAAACACAGTAGAAAGACTTCACTGTTTCAGTTTACAAGTCTATCTGCATAGACCTGTTAAAAGAAAAGATCTACGAATACCAAGTACTTTGTTCCATTCACTTTTTTTGGACCAGGTATTGCCACAGCACCAAAATCCTCACCCCCGCCCCCCGCCCCTTTACAAGCAGCTCTTTCTAAAAGGAATCCCAGGCTACTACCCACCAGCTGCTTGGTACCACTGTTGAAGATGCCCAAATACGCCTGCCTATCTTGAAATGAAAGACCTGTTGCCTCCCTTTCTGGGACACACTTGTAACCTGCAACTTTTCAAATAATCGAGTCACGCGCAGGCACACTTTCAAACAGAAAATAAGATTTCTCAAGAAAGAGTTTGGTGGGATGTTGAAAGTGATTCCTAAAAACACACCCACCAGTGCATGCATTCTCTCATTATTAGCTTTTATAGAAAACAGACCGTGGTAGGCATCTTCTTCCCTAGCAAATACCAGATCAGTTACATTCACCCAACCAGTGCTCAGTATCAGGGCTCTTTCTACCTCTGACCTTATTTCCTGGCAGCTCTTGGAAGTCTAGTCTCAAATACTGGTAGCAGAATAAAATGTAAACGCCTTTGGTTAGAAAAAGCATCGCTTTTTGCCTTCCCATCAACCCAAAAACGTTGTTCTTGTCGTTAAAAGCAAAACCTCTTTAAATCTCTGATAATAAAAAATGCAGGAGAAACTGCCGGTTGTGAGCTGAGGGGCACGGCACCCGCAGGGACACTGGCCTGGGGCGACCAGGTAAACCCCCACCGCATTCCTAAACAAAAGGCTATTCTCATCAAAGTTGCCGGTGGTCCCCGCATCTACGCCTCTAGACGAGCTCTCCGCTCGTCCCAACTCGAAGAACAAAACTTGAAACCTCATCCTGTTTGTCTTCCGGGAACATCTGCAGGGCAGCGAAGCTCACCCTGGCTCTGAGAATTTGCATCGTTTATTGGTTTTTGCAGCCCTGCATCTCCGGCCACTCTGGCCAGGAATGTGGACTGCACCTCGGAAGGAGAAAGTCCCCAGACTCTCTAGAAGAGATTAAAAGAAAGTCCTCTGTCCCTTACCTCATAGGCTGAAACTTCTTCCCGGGAACTGAGTCCGAGAGGAAGGACCGATTTCTTTTAGCAGGAACACAGCAAGAGGGCAGGCGGGCAGGCAGCCCAATACACTGCTCTATTCAATAAAACTGCAGACCGCCCTTCCTTAGCCCCTCCCAGAAGTCCGTGCTAAGTGAACACACATCCCCTGTGTTTACAGTCGGCAGTCGGTGGTATGCATTGTCCTGTAGGTTTTTCTAATAGGCAGCCAATGACGACACCTCGGCCGAGGTGGATGTAGCCTGCCTGTGGAGATGCCTGTCATTCCCTAGGCATGCTCAGGAAATCACTCATCAGAAAAACCAAGACCTAAAAAGCTCAGAAACTGCGTGGAGGCTGCCAAAACCAGCCCGCTCCATGCCCTTTTTTGGTTATCCTTCGCAGGGCCTCTGGAAGCGAATCCATTGTCAGAAACAATCATAAGAAATGTTAATCTTGGAGAAAGAGGCTGTCTTGTAGAACACAAATGGAACTTTAAAAAAGAAAGCCGTCTAGGAAACTAAAAGTTAACAGTCCATAAGTTTGGTGGGGGTGGGGATGGGGGTGGGGGCGGGGAAGGCGTTTTAATTGAGGGAGCCTTAATAGTGTATTCCTTTTCAAAGTAGTTGTAAATATGAAGTGAAGTAAAATCGTCGTGTAATTCTTACAGCCTGAAATGACCGGGACCCAGGTCTGGTGTCCAGACTAAGCTCTAACCTGAGAGAGGCACAGATAGCCCTCTACAATGACCAAAAAAGCTGAGGTGTTTTTTTGTTTTGTTTTGTTTTGCTTTTAAGCAGGTAATGTTTGCCAGAATAAGTGTAGCACCAGAAACACAGCCAGATAGAGTCCTACGGGTTTGGTTATTCTTCATGGGTTTCCACTCCACCTCCCTCCTCCCTTCCCCTCTGTTCCCCCAGGTTTGTCAATGGGGAGATAGTACGAGAAAGTGTGACGAGCAGAGAGGGCATGCAGGCGCCCAGCACCTGCTTTGGGGCTGGTATTGACGGATGCATATGCCCACAGAGATGACACTGATGTTCTAGTGACTTCTTGGAAGTACTCCGACCAGCTCCTCATTGGCAGGATGTGTGCTAGGTGAAGGTCATGATTAAGAGGTGCCGAATCAGGATGAAGTTAACTGGCACAAGTGTGCATTCAATCTGTGGCCTGGTGCTTTGAAACACAGGATTCACTCAGTCAGTACTTGATTCAAGAACAATGAAAAAGTATGAGCGCTCACTGCTATTTGTCAGGCCTGGGGCTGGGTGCTAGATTCACGCCTTATTATTGCTATGCGTTTGGAGACCATTTCATCACTGACCAAGAAGAATTAAAATATTTTCCTTGGCTAATTACAAGTCCAGAAGCTTGGTGTTCAAAAACCTGAGGTTTTACTATACAAGCCTTTCCCTGTTTTTGAAGCTCTGGCTTAGAAGTGATCTCTACTTAGGAAAAAAGTTCTGAGTTTTGTGTCTCGTTGAGAAGGGTGAGAAGCGAGTGGTCTAAGAGGGCTTTTTCAGCCCTCCAGCATGAACGAGTTACCCAGAGGCATCTGTATCACCCTACACCCATTTTTCTCTTGGGAAGGCTACCCTGTCCTCTCTCCCCAACTGCTACTGCACGGCAGCCTGGAAAAATGCTCCAGGGAAGGCTGCCAGGCAGAGGGAGAGATGAACTGCAAGCATCCCAAGTTAGACCTCACAATGCACTTTCCTGGAGAAACAGAATAAATAACAGCTGGTGGGAATGGTCAGTCAATGCTGTGTTTCAAGGACACGGTGGCTCAACCGGGCATCTGTGGAGCCTCATCATTTTATAACGTTGTTCCTCTGGGAAAATGTCTTCTAATCCCAAATAATGGATTTGGGAATTAGCTTTGAGAACACAGCTTTGCTGCTGGGGACGTCCCATATCCGGACAGGTTGTGAGGGTAAAATATGTACTTCATAGTCTGGTAAACAGCTGAGCTTGAAGACATTGGAGGACAGACATCAATGCATACCGAAAGCAACTCAGTCACTGACGTCTGGGTGAAGATATGACCTGCGTCCAGAGATGTTTGGGGCCCCGTGTCTCCAGGCAGTGTGGTCTCTGCCCCAGTGAGGCCTGTTCTAACGTGCTGTTTTGGACGGTCACTGCTGATTATATCCTAAGCAGCATTCTCCCTGCTTGTATGAGTAATGCACTTTGGTTGTACAACATCAGGGCGTAATTTGCAATCTATGAATAAAATAAGTACCAGCTTCCCAGAGGAAAGAAAAGTTGCGCTACAAATGGGGAAAATATTATCAGCAGGAAACATGGAAAGGACATGCATTTTGTATGGTTTTTCGAAGATAAATGGCTAAATATTTTTGGGTTTATGTCTTTAGAAAAAAGAAGTATGCTTCCCTAGATAAATTCTAAATACCTCATATATGGGCTTCTAGTGGATGAGCAGCCATTCAGCCTATTTTGTATATTTGAAAGTAGACTTATTGTGGAGAAACTATATAGTTGGAAGAATAATTTAGCCAATTTTATGTAATACGCATCGTAATTTAGAAAGATTATTTTTTCATTTTTGTTTCTACATTTTTTCAAATTAAGCAAGAATGAAAAAGAGAGGAAAGGGAATAAAAAGAAAGAAAAAGATAAATGTTGCCAATTTCTGCCATGGGAAACTTGCCTTACACGGTACTTACTTTTTCCAGAGGTCATTTGTAAACAACACTAAAAATACACGGGATTTATGTAGGAAGTTTCTGTGGAATATATTTCCCACTTGGATCATCCCAGATAAAGAACAGCTTGTCTGGCATAGGCTGTATCTATCTAATCAACCATAACAAATCTAATGAGACATTTGGAAACATCTGGATGACTCATATTCTTTCAGTTCCAGCTGGACTATTTGTAATCATGTAGATCAGTAGTGACCAATTATGTTTCGCTCGTGTGTCAATTTGGGAAAAGAAAAGGCAGGCCATACTTTTCCATTTAAAATAGAAATCACTTCATGTAATTCCATGGAAAACATACATTCTTCTAGCTTAAAATATGTACTTTGTTGAACAGAACAGATATTTTGAACATTTTAAAAGGCAGTAGAACACCCCCCCATGCCCTGTCCCCCCGCCACACACACACACACACACACACGCACACATTCTTTTATTCAACTAAAGTATTTCCAGAAACTCAGGTTTCTAAAATAATAAAATCAGGCTGGTAGAATGTTGATACCAAAATTGGACAACAAAGACAGTGCAAAAGCGAGAGAGAGAGAGAGAGAGAGAGAAACTAATTGTACTTATGAAGCTAGATGAAAAAATTAGCATATGGACTCCAACAACATAAAAAAAAGATAATGCAGAGGTCACCAAATCTGGAAATGTACTGATACATTATACAATATTAGCAGTTTAAAAGTAGAAAAGAACTGGAGAAAAGGAAAGAGCACGATCGTCTTGATAGATAAAAAATAACACTTGGTAAAATTAGTAATCACTTACGGAAAAAGGGATCTCTTAAACAACTAGCATCTTTATTAACTAGAATCTTTATTAATGTAATGAGAGACATTTACCAGAAACCTACAGCAAAAATCATGCTTAATGATGAAATGTTAAAAATATTCCCATTAGAATCAATGAAAAGACAGGGATGACTGTCTCTTCTACAATTGAAAAAAGGGCCGAGGTTCTAACCAAGACAAAGCAAACGAAAAAAAAGAAATAAGAGCCACTGGAATTAGAAGGAAAAACAATTGTCTTTATTTGCTATGATGTGATTATGCATGTAGAAAATCCAAGAGAATCAACAAATATATTAGAACTAATAAAAGAGTTTAGAAAGATTATTAGAATCAAACTCAGTATGCAAAAACCTAGAGTTTCTGTAACTGATTTTAAATCTCTAATTTTAAAATATAATGGAAAAATATATTACTATTTATATTAATATCAGAAGTGTGCATTACCTACATAACAAAATATGTGCAAGAAAATTATAAAACTGGACTTAGGAGTGTAAAAGGCCTGCATAAATGGTAAAATTGATCACTTTCCTGAATGGCAAACCTCAAAATTATAAAGATGTAAATTCTCCTCAAATTAACCTATACATTTATTATTCCAACTAAAATCCCTAAATGATATATTTTGTAGAACTTGACAAAATAATCTTAAAATGTATATGGAACAGTAAAGATCTAAAAATAACTACTGAGATATCTTATAGAGCAGCTCTAATTAAGTTAAGTGTTATTGACCTAAGAATAGACAAATAGATCAATAGAACAAATTAGAAAGTCTAGAAACTGTCCCAAGCATATGTAGAAACTTCTAAAATAAGAGCAGAGGTATTACAGATCAGGGAGAAAGGGTAGACTAATCTATTAATAGTAAGGTTACAATTGATTGTATGGGAACAGTAAAATTAATTTTAAAATTCCCACCCCCTACTAAAAGGAATTAGGTTACGTGCAAAACAAAACTTGAAAATCATTAGGAAAAAACTGTAGGTGAATATTTTTATAATAGCTATGATATGGAAGGATTCTTACATCATAAAAAACAGAACTTACAAATGAAGAGACTAAAAAACTTTGAGGATATGGTTAGATTTGGCAAATCAAATGCACAATACTCATTCATTTCTGCTGCTTGCCCAAACCTCACAAAAATGATAGAAAAGAAATAAGAAAATCATAAATAAATCCCACGAGGCAAAGAGTGCTGGAAAGAAGTCAACACAGAGTTCAGATGTCAGCCAATTGTTGGAATATGGAAAATGGACGGATGGTTGGTAATTGACTTAACAGAGAAACTGAACTCTGGCCCTGTGGAGTACGGGGCCAGGGACAAGAAAGAAGCGGAATTAAGACTCAGAACCAAGAAAAACTCAGGATTTAGAAGCCCTGTGAAGGTAGGAGATGAAGCAGAAAACAGGTTGGATTGAAAATAGGAGTAAGGAACAGTGAAAAGCCCAGATATCTTTCCCACCCCCACGCAAACAAGCCAACAAAAAACCTGCACACACACTGCCAGGGGAACAGCCCTCTCCCAACCAGGTAAGACAGACAGGAACTGGAAGTATGTTCTCGGAAGAGAGGTGCTGGTGGGCTCGGATGTCAGGCGATGCAGTGGACAGGTAAGAGGCCGTGTACTGAAAACAAAGTTTTAAATGAAAGTGTATTCAGTGAACACTGAAACACCCCTAGTCTCCTCACTCTGTGGGGCGTTCAGGACACGAACAGTCAGGTTTATACTCCACAGAAAGGAAATGGGGATATTTCACTCCAGGGAGACTGGCATGTCCATGGAAAAAAAACCCAGACACACATTTGAGGGACCCCCAAAACACCTGGCCCATTGCCCAAGACCCTTGGCTAAGCACCTCACTCTTAAATATGAACATCAAGTTAGGAAAAGGCTCTGAAAGAGAGATTAGACTATGGAAAAAGGAAACTCAGAGGAAAGAGAGGCAGGGTGAAAAAGCAAAACACTTCAGGAAAAACTATAATTACCAAATAACTTCAAGAAAACTGTAATTACTGTTCTCAGAGAGATAAGAGAAGATATTGTAGCTACAAGAGAGATACTTTCAAAAGGCACTTTCAGAGAACAAGTAAGAACTCTCATAAACAAAAAATGTTATGAAAAAATTTATAAAAATTAAATTCAAGAAATAGAAGATAAAATTTAGGAAAAAAATTCTGTCAAAAAGTAGGAGAAAAATACAAGATGAAAAAGATGAGAGAAAAGACCAATCCAGAATCAATTAAAAATCCAGCATCTGAATGTTCCAGGAAAAGAGAACAGAGAAAACTGTGGGAAGGAAATTATCAAAGAAATAATACATTAGAGTTTCCCCAATCTGAAGGATGCAAGTTTCCAGATTCAAAGGGGCCACTGGGCATCCAGTACAATGAATGAAAATATATAGTTCAACTGTGAGAAAAGCTTACACCGTCATGACAATGTAAACACTATGTACTGATTTCACTAAAACAATGATGATGTAATTAGATCCGCAGGATAACAGGCAAGAACACGTTAGTAGGATGATGGTGGATAAGAGAGTTAAACCTTAGTTTTGTTTAGCAGGAAATCAATAGTTAATGTTTACTGCTGAAATTTTAAAAATAGTAGAATTAGCCTATTATGTAGGAATGTGATAATAAATACCACTCCCCCAAAATAGTACATTCAACGAACAAGTGTTTATTGAATGTCTACCCCATGCTGGGGCCAATTCTAGGTGTTGTGAACAAAATACATTAAAAAAAATTTTTTTTAAACAGATAAACACATTAATTCATAAATAAATATATAATGTCAAGCTGTGGAAAGTGCTATAAAGAAAAAAATTAAGAAAGAGTAAAGGGATAGAGAAAAGTGGGCGAGTCCTCTTTCAAGGCTTTCAACAGACAGGTGAATAAAAGTAAGAAGTAAGCAGAATGTATGAAGGAACGGGGCTCCCTACAGAAGGAATTGCAGGTGCGTATTAAAGGAATAACAAAGTCCAGAGTAACTGAGGAGGAGTGACCGCCAATGGCCAGATCTGATCGTCCAGAGCCTTATCGCCACCGCAAGGACTTTGAGATTTGTTCTAAGTAAGATGGAAAACCATTGGAAGATTTTGAGAGAAGTATCACTCTGGTTATATACAGGACGACCTGAGTGAACAGGCAATGAGACTGTAAGTGAAGAAGCAGGTGGAAACTGTTGTCTCCTCATAGGCAAGAGGTACCGGCTTGGACTAGGGTAGCTGTAGTCAGGGGGCTGAGGAGGTATTGAATTTTGGCTACATTAAGACTCATTGATGAGGAATGTGAGAAAAGGAGAGGAATCAAGGGTACCTCCTTTTATGGTCTGAATAACTGAGCGAATAGTAGTGTGACTTAATGAAATGACCCCTGAGGGAGATGTAGATTTGCAGGGAGGGGTGAGAATAATAGTAGGCACATTTTAGGCATATTATGATGACTAAAGGCATTCAAGTAGAAGTGCGGATGGGTAGTGTCATATACAAATCTGGTGTTTAGGGGAGAGGTTGAGGCTTGAGATACATGTTTGAGAGTTACCCAAGTATAGCGTTTTAAATCAGGAATAAGTTACCTGAGCAGGTGCAAACAGTGAAGAGAAGAGGTGCGGGAAATGACACCCCAACCCTTAGAGCCTAGAAAAAAAGACTGCGAAGGAGTCGGGAGCCATTGTTTATGGGGAAGATCAGTATACAAATGAGTGGGGTGGGTAATGACTGCTTTTCGTTAAAAGCCAGAAGGCGTTATTCAACTTTCATAATAATATAGTTTGTGATGGATTGGATTACTGTAGCCAAATATCCACGTCATCTTTTAATGGGATTAAACACTCAGATTCTTTGCCATGTGTCTTTGCAGTGCCCTCAATAGGTGAACTTGACCTGGGATTTGCTTTGACCAATGGGTTGTGGCCAGAAGTGGTGGTGTGCCTGTGAGGAGTAAAGGCATCTCATGTTGTGCTTTTACCCTTGAGTGTCCTCCTTTTGCCATGATAACAACACGTCCCATGGAACAGGTTAAATGGTAGACCCCCCAAAAGATATATTCATCTAGAACTTGTAAATGTGACCTTATATGGAAATGGGGTCTTCGCAGGTATGATCAAGTTAGGGAGCTCAAGATGAGATGATACTGAATTATCTAGGTAAGTTCTAAATCCAATGACAAGTGTCCATGTAAGAAAAAGGGAGAGAGGGGGCAAGATGGTGCATAGCTAAATGCAGTACTTGCGTACTCCCGCAGCCACATAAAAATTACATCTAAATTACACAACAACCATCATTCAAAACCACCCGGAACATAGCTGAACAGAAGTCCTACAACTAAGAATACAAAGAAGAAGAGAAGAAGCCACATAGAGACTGGTAGGAAGGATAGAGACATGGAAGGATTAACCCCACACCCATGTATGGTGGTTAAAGTCAGGAGGGATATCTCAGCTGTGGAGGTCCCCCCTGAGGAGCAAGGGGTCCCAAAGCCACATCAGAACCCCCAGCCCAGAGTTCCTATTCTGGGAAGACAAGTCACCATAACTTCTGTCTGTAAAAACCAGCAGGGGTTGTGGAGCAAGACAGAGCACTCTGGGGTCCCAGGCATTCAACTACCCACACACAGGCTTACTGGGACTCGCTTGCTCTGAGCTCCAGTGCTGGGACAGCAGCTCAAAAGGCACCAGGGACCTATGGGGAGGAACTAAATTGTTGAGGTCAAGGCTGGAGAGGTAGCTTTCTCCCAGACAGAAATGCTGGCAGAGGCCATTGTTTCTTTGCTGAATTTTCCCTTCCACCGAGCTAGAAGTGGGCACCATTTCTGAGTCTCTATCAACCTGGCTAACACTGTTCACCCCACCCTGGTGATTCCTTGAGATGCTGTCCCACCCAACTTGTGGGCCCACCTAAGCCATTTCCAGTGGCTTTTCCATACAAATAGCCTCTCTTGCCTCATGCTTCTGACTTTCCTAAAATCTCTCAAACAAGAAGCATCTGTCCTCTTTGTACCCTGTACCTCTTGCTAAGTGGCCCTAGCTATGGCACTAGTGGCAGTGGGCCTTGGTTCACAGCTTGGCCTCTCCTGGGCACCTCCAAGCCCAGCACCTATAAAAGCCATCTAGAGATCACTCTGTAGCTCCTACTGGGTGGCCCCAGGTAAGGCACAGGCAGTGGCTGATCTTGTACCTCCCAGGTGACCCCAGAGCCAGTGCACCTGGTGGACAGCTTCAGATCATAGCAGATTACAACTCAAAGGTGGACTTAGCAGGCACCAAAATGCCAGCAAACAAAGTCCTGCCCCATAGGGCCAGCCCCTGCACAGCAGCTCCTCTGCTATAGCCAAGACCAGTTCTTGCAGCAGATCAGCCTGGTAGTTAATCCCTCCCAGTGTTGTGACAACAGCAATCAAGGCCAAACTTCAACAGGATAATCTATACAGCCCATACAGGGGTGCACCTGGAGCACCCAGCTTGGGTGACCATGGCACTGTGCCACTGGGCCTGACAGGACATCTACTACATAAGGCTACTCTATTAAGTCCAAGAGATGTAGTAGCTATACCTAATACATAGAAACAAACACAGGGAAGCAGCCAAAACAGAAGACAATGAAACAGGTCCCAAACAAAAGAACAGAACAAAACTCTAGAAAAAGAACTAAATAAAATGGTGACAAGCAAACTACAGAGCTCAAAACAATGGTTATAATGAAGCTCAAGAAATTTAGTGAGAACTTTGTTAGCATAAAAAAGGCATGGAAATCATAAAAAATAACCAGTCGGAAATGAAGGACATACTAACTAAAATGAATAGTAAATTATAGGGAATCAGCAGTAGAGCTAGTGAAGCAGACAATCAGATCAGCAATTTGGAATATAAGGGAGCAGAAAAGCTCAATCAGAAAAGAAAAAGGAAAAAAGAATCTTTAAAAAAAATGAGAATAGTGTAAGGAGCTGCTGGTACAACTTCAAGTGTACCAACACTTCATAGGGGTGCTGGAAGGAGAAGAAAGAGAGCAAGAAAATGAAAACCTATTTGAAAAAAAAAAAAGATGGAAAACGTCACTAACCTGGTGAAAGAAATAAACATACAAGTCCAGGAAGTGCAGAGAGTCCCAAACAACATGAATGCAAAAAGGCCCACACCAAGACATATCATAATTAAAATGCCAAAGGTTAAAGACAAAGAGGGAATCTTAAAAGCAGCAAGAGAAAAGCAGTTAGTTACCTACAAGAGAATTCCCATATGACTATCAGCTGATTTCTCAACAGAACTCCACAGGCCAGAAGGGATCAGCAAGAAATATTCAAAGTGATGAAAAATAAGGACCTATAACCAAGCTTACTCTACCCAGCAAAGCTGTCATTTAGAATCAAAGGACACATAAAAAGATTCCCAGACAAGAAAAATCTAAAGGAGTTCATCATCACCAAACCAGTATTACAAGTAATATTAAAGGGTTAAAGGGTCTTCTTTAAGAAGAAAAAAAAGATTAAAAATATGAAAAATAAATGGCCATTAAAAAACCTTACCATTTGCAACAGTATGGACGGACCTATAGGCTATTATGCTAAGTAAAATATGACAGTCCAGGAAAGACAAACACCATACGATTTCACTTATATGTGAAATCCAAAGAACAATATAAACAAACAAACAAAACAGAAACAGATTCACAGATACTGAGAACAGACTGATGGTTGGCAGAGGGCAGGGGATTTGGGGGACTGGGTGAAAAAGGTGAAGGGATTAAGTACAGATTAGTCATGGAGATGTAAAGTACAGCCTGGGAATATATAGTCAATAACATTGCAATAACTACGTATAGTGGCAGATGGGTGCTTGAAATATCAGGGGGAATGCTTTGTAAAATATATGAGTATCTAACCACTATGGTATGGTGTACACCTGGAACTAATACAAAGTAGCATTTAATATCAACTGTAATTTAAAACATTTTAAAAATTAAATAAAATGGAAACCTTTGGTTAGGAAGGAAGGAAGAAAGAGAGACAGAAAAATGCAGAGGGAGATTTGGGGCACCTAAGACCCAGAGGAGAGTAGGATGTGATGACACAGGTGGAGATTGCAGTGGTGCATCTACGACTGAGGAATGCTTAGGGTCGCAGCGAGCCCTGGATGCTAGGAAAGGGGCATGGAACAGATTCTCCCTCAGAGCCTCCAAAAAAAGCCAACAACCCAGTCAATGTGTGATTTTGGACTTCCAGCTTCCATAACTATGGGGGAATAAATTTTTGTTGTTTTAAGCTGCTCCGTTTGTGGTAATTTGATACAATGGTGCAGAAAATATGATGGCTGCCCTCGAGCTTGAGTTCCAGAATGAGGAGACACAGGGAGCGGTGCTGGGCCCGTGAGCCCAGCCAGGATGAGCAGAGCTGCTACTGCCCAGACCTCGTGCGAAGAGAAATAAATGCTTGTTGTTGTCAGTCACTTGGGTTTTGGATTTTTTTTTTTTACCAAGAGAAAGCTAACTAATATTTATATGTATTTAGTAAAAATTAAACTAAAGTTAAACTAAAGACAATTTGGCTACTTCAAGATGTAAAATCTTGCTTTCAACAAAAGCCACCATATACAAAGTAAAACATCAAGCCAAGACAAAATGTGCAATGTATAAAGCTAGATTTGAATCTAGAACATAAAAAATGCCTAAAATCAACTGGGGTTAGAGAGAAACAAAGAGAGAGACCAATAAAAAAAGGGAGTAGGATATAACAATCCACAGAAAAGAAAATATAATGGCCACCAACCTTGAGATGGTGCTCGGCCTCATTAGTAGTAATCAGAACAAAGCAAGTTAAAACACTGATGCCAGTTCACAGCCAACAAATTGGTAAAGAAAAACATGTTTAATTTTGCAAAATTAAATGTTGTTAATGTGCAGAAAGAAATTCACCTATGTTTTGCATAAGCATGTAAATTGGTATGTTCACTTCCTGGCAATACGTAGAGAATGTTCAGCATCTGCTTTTCTTATCCAGCAATCCCACCTTGGCGCATGTCCTCAGGAAACCCTCATACCTTTTAGCAAGGAGACATGTAAAAGGCAGCTTATTAGAGTATTGTCTGTAATAAAAATATCACTGGCAAAAACCCCAATGGCGGCCCTGGCCAGTGTGGCTCAGTTGGTTGAATGCCATCCTGCAAAGCAAAAGGCTGCAAGTTGAATTCCCGGTCAGGGTACATGCTGGGGTTGTCGGTTTGGTCCCCAGCTGGGGTGTGTATGAGACACAACTGATCAGTGTTTCTCTCTCATATCTTGTTTCTCTCCCTCTTTTTCTCTCTCCCTTCCCCTCTCTCTAAAGATAAATAAATTTTTTTAAAAATCTCAATGGTGGTCAGCAGGGAAGAGGTTACATAAACTATAGTATAGAATAAAAGACTTTATATTAGCTAAAATGAATAAACAAGATGCACTTCGGTATAAAAACACACTGTTGTGTGAAAAGAAACCAGCAAGGGAATGATTTCATTTATGCTAATTATTTTTGGATCCATCTAAAGGTAGACTAGAACTATACCAAATTCCATTTGTTGGAGCACAGACAGAAGAAAGAGAGGCTGGTCTTTTGGGGCAGCAGGTGGAAGAAGAAGGGCATTAGTTGTCTGGAATAAGGGTGAGGACGTAATGCAGTGGAAAGAGGGCATGATCAGAGTAAACTCAGAAAGGATAAAGCAGCATCTGAGACCTTCTCCTTCTTCCACTGCACAGGACCGGCCAGTTCCCTATAGGAAATCTCTGTCTCCCGATTTCTGGAGCTATGGAGGATAACTGGATGTCTCTATAGTTTTCACTCTCCCGATATTTACTGCAATTGGATTTGCTCGGCCTGCAGAGAAAGTAAAGGTTGCATCCATGAGAAATTCCTCTTGGATTCCAATGGGTAGCTGAGTCACTTGGAGCCTTAACTGGATTTTTCTTAGGTAGCTTTGTTCATCCGTTCTTTCAAGCAACCTCTGAGCATATATTATCTGCAAGGCTTAGTGTTAGGCTGTGTGCCTTAAATAATCTTGTAAAAATGCTGTAGCTGCCTTTAAAGAACTGCCCTTCTAATGGAGAAGCTCAGACACCTGCACAAGATGGACTCCCAGATGGCAGGGGCTGAGAGAGACCCCCGCTCTGCACGTGTTTACCCAGCTGCATGTGTTTCCGCTCCCTGGCCCATGTTTAATGAAGGCTGTCTGAAATTCAATCAAGACCATGTCAGGAGACCTGGTGTCCCCTCCCAACCAGAAAACATATCCTCCATGCACTTCAGGAAAAAAAAAAAAACAACCCACACCAATCTCATAATTGGCTTTGCATTGCAGGCATATTTGTGAGGGGTGCAAATAAGAAAACATTTAAAATATTTGATCTATTTTGGGTGAGGTTCTGGAGTTTTGGCCTAAAAGACTGTCGTCTGAAAGGCAGTGATTTCTCTTGGGGGGAGCAGAATATTTTTAAGATTAAAAAAAACGAAAAGAAAATGTATTTGCTGAGAGATAGCTGAGTCTGGTCATGAATGGGGAATGATGGCCGTTGGGAACAAGCAAAGGACCTGTGTAACATAGATTCAGCTGATTACTCACCCATCAAGCCATGCTGGAGGGTTGATCACTGTGTCACAGAGAGCATGACAGAGACCTGGGATAGCTTTGCAGCTTCATGTCTCCTCTTTTTGAGTCTTCACTTGGGGACGGCAGGTTCCCCTCGCCTCAAGGTCCCTCATGCTCCCCCCTCCTTCCATTGGTCACTACCCTCTGTCTATATAAACATGTCCCAGGCTTGGAGGAAAGATACCTTTGACAGGCTCTTGTTTCTTTTAGCTTCACTCTTCTCTTTTCTTTTTGTGTCGCATTTCTCCAAGTGATTAGTTTACGTTGGGCCCTTCCCTCCTTCTTCTCCCATGACCTCCCCTCTTCTTGGACCCTGGGCACTGCAACTTCACCACCTTCCCCCACCTCTACTGAGCAGTTGTGTCAGATCCCTGGGCTGCTGACGCCTTTGCAATCCTCCCCAACCCCCCTCCCCCCGGACCCTGCTGCTTCTCCCTTCGTCTACAGTAGCTTCTGCCACGGAGGTCTCCCCTGCCGTGTTACCTCTCCGCTCTCTGTGAGTTTCCCACCTGGTTTTTCTTTTCCCTCAGTGCGGATAATCCCCCAGTGCCCAGGCCGGATCTTTCTCCTAGAGAATAACAATACTGACTTCACAGGGCAGATGGAAGAATTACCCGTATTTTGCCATGTATAATGCACACTTTTTTGTCCAGATTTTTGAGGAAAAAAATAAGGATACGCATCATACATAGGTAGTACCTGAAATACCTTGTATCTGTTCTTGTGTTTTGGAATTATTTGTTACATAAAATTTCTCATACTGTGATATGTTCAAAAATCAATGCTAATAGTCCTTTATAATACAAAAAACAGACATCTAAATATTAATTAATTAATTAATTAAAAAATTTAAATGGAATATTTTCCCTGTAAGTTTGGGCTAAAAACGTGGGTGCATATTATACATGGGAAAATACCATAAATGAGATAAAATATAGATGAAGTTGCTTTGTGAGAGAAGTGCTTGTTTATTTATTCATGGGACAAACATTTATGAAGTACCTTTCCCATGCCAAAACTTTTCTCAGTCTTGCGAATCCAGTGGCATCATGTGAGACATGGTGACCCCCCTTCCTGTGAAAGGGGCTCACGTTTTGCTGGCAGACACACATAATCACGTAAGTGCTTTACATCGGGCAGGTGTTGCCATAAAAATTCTATGCAGTGACAAGCACTCTGGGAAACTGAGGAGGGAGAGGTCATTTTTACGTTAGTTGGGGTTTATTAAAAAAAGTATTTATTATCACGTTTTCAACAATTACCTCTTCTGATGTGACAAATCAATGTAGGTATTTAGCCCAGGACGTTTGTTTTTATCTTGAATTCCCTTGCTCAGAAATCTAAAATGGTCTATAATCACCCTCTTCTATGATTCCCAGCACAACCCTGTCCCCGCTTCCTCTCTGATTGTGATTATGGAATGAATGCACCTCCTGACTCGGTGACTTAAGCATTGGCTTTCCCCACCTCGCGCTTCCCTGAGAACTTTCTAGGTGGCCCCAGCTCC
The DNA here is from genome assembly GCA_004026545.1 of Mormoops blainvillei. Lineage (NCBI taxonomy): Eukaryota > Metazoa > Chordata > Mammalia > Chiroptera > Mormoopidae > Mormoops > Mormoops blainvillei. The sequence goes on from PVJD01009466.1 coordinate 26,349, forward strand.
AGATCCTCCTGAAGACCATCCCTTGAATGTCAGCCCTCAGTCAATAATCCTTCTCGAGCTATCTACTGAAAGTGCTGTCAGGTCTGCTCATTTTCTGTGTATCGATTACTTATTGGATTATTTGATTTGACTCAGATATATACATCCTATTTTCCTAATTAATGACTAATTAATTAATCCGTTGTTTAATTAAAGGTTAATTAGTTATGATTAACAAATATTTCTGGAGTGCCTGCTAAGCACTGTCAGCTCTATTACGTCCTAGTGACACAGCGGCAAACAAGGCAGAGCTTTAAAAATAGGGACTATATCTTTAAATTACCAGCCACACAGTACACCCATTTCTCTCCTTCCCTTTCATCTTCTCTTCTGGGTCAGGATTAAAAGACACAAACAAAATATTAAGATGTGTTGACGAAAACTATTTCTGTTCAACCGTCTGCTAACATAGTACAAAACTGAGGAGCCAAGCCAGCACTTGGGGAAGGGTGAGTGTGGGTCTGGGGCTCGACCATGAACCCTGGAGCTTTTGCTGCTGCGCTCATGAAGAGCAGCATGTGGCTGGGGCAAGGGAAGCTAGGGCTACAGCCCCCCCAGGTGCTCCTGAATACCAGGCTTACGCCAATCAGAACCATCCATTTATGGACTTTTGGGGACCCCTGGTTTACACAATTCTTCTTGAAGGCAGGGAAGTACCAGTCATAACAAAAATAACAAACAAATAGTTATGGCCACAGTTGATATAGGAACTAGAGTGCCAACATGCTAGCTGGAAGTGGGAAATATATCCTGAGACAGAAAACTGAGGTGCCATTCGAACCGAGGTTCCTGTCCAAGAGTCAGTCCCCTCAGGACACAGAAAGGAGGGGGTAGGTTTTTGACCCAAAGCCCAAGGGCTGGGCAATGTGGAGAGATGATGCCAGCAATCTGTGGTGGCTGACAAATCGCTCCTCCTTAAGGTTATTTCTACCTAAAGAATTAATCCCATTGCTGGGAGAAGTTCTAAAAGAGCACTGGAAAATACGGGTATGGTCTTTCTAAAGCTCTAAAATACCAGGCTTCTTTTTTCCTGTTATGTCATCTATCTTGCCTCCTTTCAAGGTATAGATCCCAAGATTATGAGTCATTTTTCATTGACTATCTCCAGGTATTCTACATGAGTCTATGTCCTTAGAAATTATCTCCTTAGACCATCTCTACTCTGTGGAATGGCTACTTTCTGGGAAGTTTTCATTTAAACTGATTATTCACACTGCACCTCCCATAACCCATGTATATGTAATCAGGTACTCATGACTGCATCTCAGTGTCTGGTATAATGCCCAACACGTGTTGTTATGGAACGAATGAATGAATTACAGAATTTCAACTTCCTGATATCATTTCCACATTTGGGGGTTCTTTCGGTGGGAACTATTAGCTGTGAGAGCTTTCAGCAACTCTTCCAATCCAGCACTCTAACACTTCTCCTTTCCCGAAGAAAACCCTTGCTAGATATTGGTCAAGTTCAAGGAGAATGATCGGGCACATCTAGGGGCTAGGGGCTAAAGCCTTAGGCTAGAGCCATATGGGGTCAGACGCTCTCCTACGACCAGCGTGAAGTATCAAGGGGAGCTGGGGTCATACTTGCTTAGGAGAGCACCTGGCTGTTCCTTTCTTCTTCTCCCTCCTTCAAATTCTTGTTCATTTTTCTGGTTGGTGGGCTTTGGATTACCTGTCCTTTCTCAATGGAGTGATAAGATGAAAGATGCATTTGTGTAGTCAATTGTAGGCCAGCCAAGTTTACTTGGGGGATACCCTAGATTTGGGGCCAAGGTTCCAGCTAATAGGTGAAATAATCTTTGACCCAACACTGGGCTTTGCCTTTATTTCCCTTGGGAAAGTCATGGAAAAGGCTGCATAATGGTGGGGATCTAGTGAGGGAGTTCCCAGATTCCTGCTAAATACCGCCCCTTTAAGACAGTTTATAGGCTGCAAAGACCTGGCTACAAATATTTCAGAAAGAATAAACAAAACATATAAATAATGGTAGATGTCTACTTGTATATAAATATATGTACTGTATTAATTTATTTTCACTTAAAATATGTATTATTTGTAATTTATTGATTTATTTTATACAATAAATATCACTCTTGATTTATTTACTATATCTATTATCTGTTAGTATATTTAATGTTTTAATGATTCTAATTAAAGGCATAATTTAATGCATTAAATATACTACTTTTAAAAATAAATAACTTTGTTATTACTGTGTATTAATTTATTTATCAGGGCTTTTTTCCAAATAACCATGCCATCCACATGACCACCACCTTCGTCTTATATATGCCCAGAAAGCTCATTGGCAAATGTTATAATTACTTATGGGCAGCAGGGAGAGTTCAAGAACATTCCCTCAGAGCACAAAGAGTGTGGATTACAAGTTAAGCAGCCTTAATAAGTCATTCAATTTCCCTGAGTTTTAGTCTTCTCATTTATAAAATAGCTGCCTTGAAGAGTCGATGTGAAGTTCAAATAGATTAATATATGTAAACATGCTTTATAAACTGTTAAGAGGTACTTAGCACTGAGTAATTGCCATTATCAACAGAGAACTGAGATAAAACCCAAGTAGCCTTCTGACTGCTGGTTTCATTTCTTTAACTTTAACTTAATCTACTGCCATTTTTCTGTCTAACAGGCCTTGAATCTTGATAGATTATGGAACAGTGGTTTTAGCAGCCACAGAACTTTTTCTGATACTTGTCATTCCAAAGAAATTGGTGAAATTCCACTGTGCACAGAAAGAAAAACACCGAAGTTTTTCTTAAATGTCGGAATAAGATATCTTTTGGAAAACTGGGTTGGGGCTGTTTATCTGGCATATTTTGCATTGTGTGTCTTTCCCCCAAGTTTATAAGTATTGTTTTGCGGGTATGCATTTTTAACTTAATATAGTTTTAACATAAGTGATATTGTGTCCTATATATCATCCATTTCTTATTTTTCTCACTAAATGCTATGCTTTTAAGATTAAAAAAAATAGTGTTTGCTTTCAAAGGGTTGTCAATTCTTTAAACTCAAAAGGGATACGGCAATCAAGAAAACTTCAGACATTGTGTAAGTGGTGGTAAAAGTATTTTGGAACCGAGGCAAGAGTGCCCCTTACCGCCCTCCGTTTCCTTTCTCTTCTGCCTCTAACTTGTGGCGTATCCCGCGGCCATCACCTCGTTTAGGTCATCAGAAGTGCTCATCTGGCTTTCTGCAATAAACGTGTCTTCCTGCCTTCTCCAGCTCCCCATTCCCAGGCCTCATCCTCAACCCATTCTTCCTCTGCAGCTAGAACTATAGCAACAGGGTCATGCCACCTACCTGTTGAAAACTCTCCTTTGATTTCCTATCACGCAGAGAATAAACTCCGACCAGTCCCCCTGTGATCTTCCCCTTCCGCCTCGCAGGTTGCACTTCCTACTGCTCCAGTCCTCTCTCCCCTGGTCTAGCCGGAATGGCCTCCAGTTAACCCTGCCACACAACAAGCACACAGCTGCCCTGGCCCTTTGTATGTGCTATTCCCTCTCCCCTGTAAATATTTGCATGACTCCATCTCGCATTTTAGATCTCCGCTGAATGCCACCAAATCAAAGGTGCCTCGCTGACTCAGCAAGAAACGAGAACTCTCCTGCGGCACTGCCTTTCCCCAGCTCTGAGTTATTTTCCTTCTGGGCCTTTGTCGCGACCACTGCACCCATTACATCTTCGACTTGGCTGCTTGTTCATTGACTTCCGCCCTTCAATAGAAAGGAATTTCATTGAGAACAAGGTTTTTTTTTGTTTTTGTTTAATCCTTACCTGAGGATATGTTTATCGATTTTAGAGAGAGGGAAAGAAAGAGAGATATTGAAAGAGAGAGAGAGAGAGAGAAACATCGATGTGAGAAAGAAACTTCGATCAATCGCCTCTCATATGCACCCCAACCGGGGATCGAACCTGCAACCTAGGTAGGCGCCCTCACCTGGAGTCAAAGTCAAAACCCTTCGATACACAGGACAACACTCGAAACAACGGAGCCACCTGGCCAGGGCGTTCTTTGTCTCTTTTCTTTGTTGTTTTATGCCCAGCAACTCTTTCATGGTACATGGTAAATGCCCAACAAAACTCATGGGTTAAATCAGTGATTCATGGGTAGTTTAGTTGTCTAAAAAGGACTAACAGGGCCATCCCTGAATAACCTAGCTCCTGTTCATCCTTCCACCAACTCCTTGGTCATCTCCCACCCCCTCTCTGCACAGACATGCTCATACCCTTCGCTCTGCGCTCCAACCAGATTGAACTTTTTTCATTTCCTTCAATGTACTTTGCTCCCTCTTGTCCTCAGTGTTCACACAGACAGTTCTCTCTGCATTGAACACTGTGTCCAGCCAGTGCCCTCAGGCCTTCCTTCCTCTAGGAAGTCTTTCCGACAGTCTATGTCTGAGTTTTATGCTCTTCCAGCACACGACGCAGTAAACTTCCAATATAATTGCATTTATTCTACTGTATTGCAATTGCCTCTTTACTTACCAGTACCCACCATGCACTTTGAGTTTCTCAAGACAGAGACAGATCTATCTTTTCATCACTGCCTCTGTGATTCCAGCCCAGCGCCTGAATAAATATTTATGGAATGATTGGTCTCTCACTAGTATATTTACAGACTCTGAGTTGCTGGAGGGCATAGCCTATGGGTTTAGTTGAATCCGAGTGGGTCTTATTAACAATAATGAGGATGTACCTGGTGCTGAAACATACGTGGGTGTACCAATGCACCAGCTAGAAAGAGCTACCAAATCTTTGAGATATTATCTTACATTCAAAAATAGCCATGAGGGGATGTGCTTAATCTAGTGTCCCATAGGGATTTTTAAACAACTCTTGATTTTGGGAATTTCCATGTGACATCGGTTTCATCTGTGTGAAAGGCTCTGGGGCTGAAAAAGAAGGGCATAGAAGTGGGTACTGAACTCTGTGCCAGATAGTTAACTGGATCTCGGGGGTTATTTTAAGTATGTGTTTCCAAGAAGAGAATGTCAAGGTCTGTGTGAACTCAGTTTTCTCAACATGTCAACATGAGAACAGCAATAAAGGCAATCTCCTTCCCAGCATCCCTTTGAAGAATAATAAATAAATGTGATAAGAAACCATTTCACAAAATAAACGGACTTTGAAGTAAAAAGCAGCCAGCCGGAATTCGGTATATAGCTGGAAATTGTTCCGCATTTTAATCATTCCTATCAGCGTAATAGGTGACAGTCAGTAACCTCGCCACTCTCAAAACCCTTATAATTGTACACACACACACACACACACACACACACAGTGCTATGAAAATTTTACAGAAAGGAGAACTAACTTCATGTGTTTGAAAATATATTTGGACTCACCCCAAATGATCAGTTCACTTAAAGTTGCAATATATATTACTATTCAGTTATTCACTATTAATATGATTTTTATATGTAAGTTAATAGTTTTTATTAATTTACTATGTATGTAGTTAAATCAGGTTAGAGTTTTCAAGTCAAGCGTAATTTTCAGGAAGAAATAAAACAGGTCAGCTGTTTAACTGGGCATCAGGATCTTGTGCCTAAGAATCATGTAATATCCACCAGTTCTAACCATTTATATCTATAATGGTATCTAGGGAGGGGTCTTCAATGTAGAGTCTTTTTAAAGATGGCAAATATATTATTGAGGCTGATGAAGACTCCTTTCAGAAGTAAGAACACTATATAAATTATAATACATAATTTACTATAACATTAAGTTGTATACTATGGATTAAAATCAATATAGACTAAATTTTTATTTTAATCTCAACCTCTCACCTATTAATACTGATAACACTTCACTACCATAGCTAAATAAATAATTTCCCCAAATATTATTTTAATCATAATAATCAAAGCCCCCAAATGCACTCAAGAATATGGAAAAAAATAACATAATAAAGGTAGTATTTTAGATAAGGGAAAAGAATGTCTACTCAGTAATTTCTTGGGACTATTAGTTATCCACTAGAAAACAAATGTTTAGATCCCTTTATCACATCATTCACTATTAATTTTAATACATATTAAAGATGTAACCATGGAAAAACTATAAAAACAATCAGAGGACGTACACAAAATGTCTTATTGCCTTCTCTAGGTAAGACCATTTTTATTTTTTATTTTTTTAAATTCTTATTTATTAATTTTTCATCCTCACCCAAGGACATTTTTTTAAAATCACTTTTTAGAGAGAGAAGAAGAGAGAAAGAAACATCAGTGGGAGAGAGAAATATTAATTGGTTGCCTCTTGTATGTGCCCCGACTAGAGGTGGAACCTGTAATAGAGACATGTACTCTGATGCGAAATTGAACCTGCAACCTTTCGGTGTATGGGACAACACTCCAACTAACCGAGCCACACTGGCCTGCGTGGAATGACCATTTTTAAAGAGACCGAGAAGGCAAACACCACAAAAGAAAAGACCAATAGATATGACTAAAAAAAGTAAATGACTTTGCCACTGTGAAAAATAATACAAGCAAAGGTAAAAGACAAGGGACAGATTAAGGATAAAATATTTACTAAATCATCACAAACAAAAATGAGAACTGCCAGGTATGGCTGCATAGGTTGTGTTCTGCACACCACCAGGGGGTGCCATTCAAGTAGACTACGAGGGGAATGGTGCCCTTGAAGCGCCCTGATCAAAAGTCATAATACATAAAACACTTCTAGATCAACACGAAGAAGAGTTCGATAAGCCAGCCAGTGGAAAAGTAGGCAAAGGATGTGAAAAGTTAATTCATGAAAGAAGAAAGCCAAATAACAGTAAGCACATAAAAAGAAGTTCAACCTCACTTGTCATCAAATAAATGCAAACTGAAATAATGACGAAGCATGTTGTTGCAATGATAATGAAAAAACAGTTACTGCCCATAAAGAAATATCACTTCAGATTGACAAAATTTAAAATATCGGTGTTGGCTAGGGTATAGTAAAATGGTAATGTCTTGCTTCTTAGGTGAAGTGTGAATGTGACAATAACAATTTAAATAAAAAATGCACATACCCTATGATCGAACAATTTTACTTCTGATCTATTCTAAATAAACATTCATGCATGCATGAAAGCTATTTGTTACAGAATTGTTTGTAGTCACATAAATTGGAAACAACTAAATTGCACATAAGGGTTTAATAGTTCGTTACACAGAAGAGGGTAGGTCTGTAAGTAGTGAAATAAAAGATTTCTGTTATATAGTGTTGAGTAAAAAAAGTAAGTTTCATGATGGTATGTATAGTGTAATGCCAGATAGATAAAACACTCTCATATAAACACATGAATCAGTAATCATATATAAGGGTTTTGCTTTTTTTTTTGTATGTAAAAAAGTGTTAGGAAGACTAAAACTCTATTAACAGATGCACCTCTGGGAGGCAACTAGAATTAGGCATAGAGGTCAATAGGGCATATTAGTTTACTTTTAATGTTTCAATTGTTAAAAATGAGAGTATATGTATTATCTTATTAATATGTATTTAAAATTCTTTTTTTATTTATTGATTTTAGAGCAAGAGAGAGGACGGGAAAGAGAGAGGACCATCGGGTTTTGTTGTTCTACTTATTTATGCACTTAGTGGCTGATTCTTGTATGTAATGTGTATTTTCTAAATATGCACTTCCAGCCTGTGCTGGTACCTTGAGACAGAGTGCAATTAAAAATTCACAAAGAAGATATGTTGCAGGTTTTTAAAAATGACAATGGAAGTTGTACAAGTTATAGTAACCAAGACTAACATTTTAGTACACACCTAAAGTTTACCTAAACAAGATTGCATTAGCCCTGGCCGGTGTAGTTCAGTGGATTCTTATTCAGTGGCCTGAGAATCAAGGGGTCGCTGGTTCGATTCCCCAGTCAGGGCACATGCCTGGGTTGCGGGCCAGGGATCCAGTAGTGGGCGCACGAGAGGCAACCACACATTGATCTTTCCCTCTCTCCCTTTCCCTCTGTCTAAAAATAAAATGAATAAAATCTTTAAAAAAAAAAGAAGATTGCATTTCTTGTCATTCATTTCTTCCCTCCGCCCTTTTATGATGTTCTTCCTTTCCACATCTCAGGCCCCTGCGTGGGAACCTTGCTCCTGGTCACTGGGACTTCTTCTCTCTCCCTCTGTTATGACTTCCCTGCTCAGGATTCAAACCCAGGCTGGTCTGTTCCAGATCTGCATTGCTGATGCTTCCTGAAAAAAGAAGACTACTATCTAGGTGGATTGCCTGGGACCTCATGCTGTCCACAGAAGTCACAAGTTTAACAAACAAATTCAAGGCCCCCAACCTTCTGCCCGGAGTGAGAAAGTTGAATCAGATACCTGCCTCAGGTCAACGCAGCTAGGTGAGCTTGCAAAGGTAGCTGGGAAATCGGGAGGCCAGAGTTTACAACAGAGTGGACAAGGACTTAGAAGGAAAATACAAATTTTGGGAGTCTGAGCAGGCTGCAAAGGCACTAGTAGGTACCTGAGAGTCAGCAGCATGAAATTACAGGTAATAGACACAAGACATTCTACAGTCGAGGGCCAACACTGCATGGTGGAAGGATAGAAAACATGGAGGCAACAACAATGGGGGAGAGCCCAGAGTGTGGTCCTGTGTCACATCCCTCCCAATGGACACAGTTCTCTTGTGGCAAGAGCCACTCCCAGGGCAGTTGACTCGAGCCACTTCTTCTTACCTGGTGTAACTAAAAAAAAAAAAAAAAAAAAAAAACAACCAAAAAACAGAAACCAGCAATGCCCAGGCTGCATCGCAATCCAATTACACTAACATTCCTCGGGTAGAGCCAGACATTACTTTAATGATGTTTTCTGGAAAAATTAAGATGCTTTCTCTCATTATTTTCTCACATGAGAGCTCAGGCTCTGGGTTCATCAAGTCATGACAATTTCTGGGTCATTAGACTCCAAGTTTCCTTCAGAGTTGAGGCTTCTCCAGCCAGACTCCCTGTCCTACCCCAACCGCCAACAGAGTATGCAACAGAGAGCCAGCATAACATTCCATTGTTTATTTTCTCTCTGAAAATACGTTCAAGATTGTAGAGTGTATGTTTGATAATTGGTGTAAAGACTAAATTTATAGTCCTATCTGGCATAAATCGGCCTCAAAATTTATTGGCAGAAATGTAAGTTGCATAATTACTCGGTAGTGGTTACGCATTCTTGACACATTTATCTCCTGGAGCCTGAACTCTGTACGTGCGTGGACACATAAGAAATTCCCCTCTCTTGAGGCCTCTTCTCTGCTCTTAGAGGTAGATTTATGGAGATATTACTACACAATATATAGTTTTACTTTTATAATTTGGATGGTTTGGCACAGCCAAGAGAAGAAGCTAAACCTTTACATGCTGAAATAATAATTTATTCCTTTGAGAGTATTGGGCTGGATATACAAACACAAACACAAAATGAAAAATCAATTAACTTGGAAATTATTTGACCAGTTATCGTTGCTAAATAATGGATTTCTTTGGCATTATGCGGGTAGCTTCACTTTCTGGATATATCAAGGTACCTGCCTTCACCTGTGTGAAATAAGCATTCTGTCCATGTCGTGTACCCAAGATGGATCACCAAGGTCTTGAAAGGTATTCCCTTAAGCTCTCAGGCCTGCTCTCCTGACTCCTCTACCACTTGAAGACCCCTACTAACTTGCTCCTAGAAATCTCTTCCCAGCACATCTTAAGTCCGAAAGCCTTCATGAATGACATTACCTGAAAAGATACCGTGAGGCCTCGGGCAAGGAACCAAAGGACCCCATAGCATAGATGATGGATTTATAATTTTCTCTAACAAGAGGAAAAGCTTTGGAAGAGGAAGAAGGATCTGAGACTTGAATGTCCCAATAAAGATATGGTAACTAGAAATGAGATTTAAAAGGCAAAAGTATGGTTTTAGGTATTGAAAAGAATGGTGGATTCTTGGCCAGGGAATGCTATTGACCAGAGACTAGATGACATCATTGAAAAACTTTAAATTAAATAAAGAAGGAGAGGGAGACAATCAGCTTGGTAGATCTATGGAAGTGGTTCCGGTGCAGGACAACCAGGGAAAAAGGAGAAGATGAATAAGAGTATGGGAAGTACCTAGTGTTTTACACCCCCAAAATATTGGAGGGGAGATGGGACATAGAAATAATACAGCCTCAAAACCTCTATACTAATAATAGCTGTCATTGATTATTTACTGTGTGCATCTCACCTTTAAACTTAAAGACAACCCTGTAAAGTAGGTACTATTATTACTTCCGGACTACAGATGGAACAAATGGGGCCTATAGAAGCTAAATAACTTGTACGAAGACACACACGCCGCTGGTAATGGAAACACAAGGATTTCGACGGTGAGCAAACCAGTCCAGAGCCCTCGTTACATCGTACTGCCTCTCTCACAAGCCCCGTGCACATTGTAAACAGAGTAAGCTTGAGATTACGCTACAATGTAATTTTTGAGACATGGTGGGAAGGGACTCCAGGTTAAACTACCCAGTGATGGAAGAGCATGCCCTAGTCTCAAACAACAGGCTGATAATAAAAGGAGACTGGATTCACATGAGCAACCTGTCAAGAGACACACTGTAGAGAATGGACGTTAGAGAAGAATACAGGTGACTTGTTTTGGAACTTTGCTATGGGCCACCTGGTCAGGCAAAGAAAATTAATTACCTATTTCCAACAGATAAAACTGGTATAGCAGTAAGATCTAGAATTGACCATTGACTATCTATTACATAGAGTAGAGGGCTTCTTGACTTGTTTTCTCCTTTAAGGAATGAGAAGTCGATTTTTTTTAATTTTAATAACTGGGAACGAAAGGATAAGCATAGTCACACAGACGCCTTAGACGATAGGAAGGCGGAATTGTTAAAAAGTCTAGGGAAGCAAGGCATGGTTCTCCTTCGAAGAAAAGGTGCCAGAAAGGCCACACATGCAGTTCTAGCTGGAATCCATTATACATGACTGCAATAGAAAAGAACTGGGTGTTATCCTGAGAACTGTAAGGGGAGTGTGCCAGTTGTTACGGTGTTACCTCTCAACACCAGATCCACGCCTGTCTGTTTGGCTTTGTGATGCTGGCGCTGGGGCTCTCCGCACAGGACATTTCCGCTTCGACCTCAGGCTTCCTCTTGGGCTGAGTCAATAGGGGGTGCCATAGGAAGCCCCCTGGACTGAATGGAGAAGGGAAGGGGCTTGTTCTTGTCTGCTAGAAGATCTTGAAGTCACCGAGCAACAGCAGCTCCTTCTGGAAGCGACAGCTGAATCTAGTTTGCGTGTTTTCCAACACTTGCCGCATCAACCCTCCACCCAATCCCTAATGACAACTGATCCAAGCTCCCTCCTCAGAAACCTAGGTCTCCTGAGGTCACTCTTCCAAGCTCAGAGACAGCAGCAGCATCCAGGCGGCCTCTTCTCAGAAGTCTGAACTTCAGCTCAACTCCTCCTTTTATTCTTTCGATCCTCGGGGTGACAGCTTCTTCAGCTGTTGCCTGCCCCGTGATATCTTAGAGTTCTCCTTTTACCCTTTTGCTGACCTTGTCGACAGTGTTTTTTAATACATTGACCTCTCTCGGTTCAAATAATTGGTAGAGGTTTTGTCTCCTGAATGGACCCTAATTGACAGAGCAAGCACTGGGAATATTAAAGCCCTAAATGAGCAGGAAGTAGAAAAGAAAAGAAAAAAAGCCCAAGGCAATCAAAGGGGCTTTAAAAAAAACTTCCCTGATTAGGAAGGAGACTGAGGAAAGGCCGGCTATTTGGACGGGATGGTAAAGTGGTAGATGCTATCTTACTGGAGGACTTAGAACCCAGCCTGGGCCGCCAGTGGGCAGAAAGTGGCAGAGGAAGTCGTAGGCTGGAAGGCGGCCACTCAGATGACAGGGCACATAGATCCTGAGAGGCTGCACTCAGCACGACCCCTCAGTCCCCAGTGCCCTCACGTAATCAGAACACTTGCTTTAGGATTTCTGAAGGGTTTTTCGTCACACTTCTACCTTCTCCTCACACGTCTCTAGTTCAGAGACGTGTAGAGACGTGTGGACGTGTACCTGCCGGTTTCCTTCCGGAGGGCTCTTCTTGACAGTGAACTGCACTCCCTACAGAGGGCTGAGAATCTGCCCTGTCAGTGACATCAAGAACCTCTTTTGTCTAACCCTGAGCTCTAGAAATCTGTGTCTGTTCTCTAAATTAAATGACAGGAATGCCATGCACCCTGGCACCTCAGAAATCTGTGTATTTCCTTGGCACTGCTGAAACTTCCTGTTGTCTTATGGACCCTTGAAAAGCCTCCTAGGACTGGCTAAACAGAATTTCTTCACAGTGGTGGGATGATCACCTGGGTCCCTGGCTGCAGGTGCACCTTGGCCTTCCGCACCCAGAAATTTTCCAAGGCTGCATCCATTCCAACACCTTCCCTCACTTCCATTGTTGGTCCCAGGGCTGACAGGCATTTCTTGGTATTTGTGAGGAAAAATGAAGCATCTTTTCTCTTTTTATTTCTCTAGCCTCATTAGACTCCTCGCCAATTCTTCAGCCATTATTTCTCACCAGCTTCCTCCTTTCCCCAAAGTCCAAACTGAGGGAACAATATCCCAATGACAGAATCTAAGCTCTGAACCCTGAAGCTCTCATGGATGGAGATTCCAGTCTAGCTGTGCTCTTCCCACTGACTGGCCCATTCTTTCTCATCCAGTCATCCTGCACTATCAGCAGTTGCTTCATCCGACCCACACAACCTTAACAGATACCTCTATCCACCACAAACTGAGAAATAAATTCCACCATCACCACAACAAAAAAGTTTTCCAAAGTCTTCCAAAACTTCTAGACACTGAGCGAAAGGGACAGACATTGAATGCATTCCTTTCCGACTTTCTTTTCTCTTCTTCTCATTCTTCTACCCTTTGTTCCTCATCTTCTCATGACTTTGATAGACCACATCACACGAGATATTATATAGAACAGTCAGGAGGCAAAAAGCGTAACACCAAGGACGCTAGAGGAGACACAGTATATTTTAAACCACCATTTCCAAGGGATGGGAAAACAACAACAGTCCCCCCTTTTAAAAAAATATAACCAGGGAAAATTTATTAGAAAAGATAGGTCCAAGGGGTGAGAGCTGAGTGGCAATTATCCCTTGGAATTTAGGTTAAATTCACCCCTCTTGCATATCTTTTGATTTAAAATAGTTACCTTCTGTTCAGCTTAGCTCTCAGCTCCCTCATTTTTCTGCCTTCAGTTCCTCAAAGAAGGCACCCCTGAGTGCAGTGTGAGGGGGGCACTTTAATCTGGAGTTCTGGAAAGCGGTTTGCTATTTTCCACTAAATCCAGTAGCTCCCGGAATGCGGGCTTCACTGGCCCCGCCCTATTTCTCCCACCAAGATAGTTTTCCTTTTTGTCCAGCAAAGTGTCATCTGTTCTCAAGAAAGAAAAGAAGAAAGAAAAAGAAAAATGTTTACTTAAACGATTACACTCTCAACTGCTCAGTCAATTCTGACCAAATTTAAGATGCTTGATACTGAGTTCTGATGGAGAAAATAAGGGACGTATTTACCTGACTGTCTTAGAAAGTGGAGCTGAAATGTTCTTTTATCCCCACTTGTAGAACATAAAGGTTGTAGGCTACCACTGTGCAGTAGGTCTGGCTTTGGGTGCATTCACTGTGTTGATAAAAACACACTTGTTGTGTGTCTTATAGCACAGTGCCCGCAAGGCGCTGTGCTAAAGAATGTGCTGGTGCACAGTCAGATGTGTGCGAGGTCTTGCCTTCCAGGAGCTTATAAGTCAGAGAAGGTAAGTGGAAGGAATAAGACATGAATATAATTGTTCGATGAAATCAATGCCTCGAATCGGTGCAAGTTCTCTGAGAGTCCAGAGATAGTGTGTGTGAGGGGCTAGGGTGTGTCGCTTCTTTTCTCTAAGAAAGGCTTCCTGGAGAAAAGAGGCATTTCAACTGCCCTCTAATGAGTAAAGAGAGAACGGCCTTCAGAGGCTTAGGAAGGGCAGGAACAAAGGGGTGGGAGAGTCCACGAGGGAAGGGAGAGGCTCCTTTGAGGAAGGACTTGCACATGGTTACAGTGACCAGGAAGGCTCAGAGATAATGTTTCCTGAAGAACCTTGTTCTAGTGAGCGTACTTTGATTCACATACTTTGATTTTGTCCTGTTTCAGGGTAATTCAGGTAATGTCTGCATAATAGATGAACCTCGTGTGCTCTCAGTATGTCCAACATTTCTTGCGTAAAATTCTGTAATCAATCTTGTTTCATCGCTCTCCCTCATTCCCTCTCTCTCTCTCTCTCACACACACACACACACACACACACACACACACACGTTTTGCGATAGGAGAGAACAAAATAAATATTTAAAGCCAACTCCGATTTTGTGCATTAAATAACTGACCTGAACCCTGAGCTGCCCACGCACTGCCATCAGAATATCTAGCCACGGTCCCTGGTCTTGCCTCCTGGAAATGAGGTCAAAGATTTGAGGCCTGAAAGAGGCTTGAATAATAGTTTCTCGGCCTGTTTCCTTTGCCTAGAAAGTGACGGCTTTGCCTGACACCACCCACTGCCTGCTTTAATAAAATATTTCTCATTACTATGAAGTGTGAGGAACTGCTATTAGAGAAAAAGTTTCCCACTGGCCAAGGGCTTAAACCTGGGGCCTTGTTCTTCCATCTTCCCACCTTGACCTTCCCCTTGTTAAAAGGTAAACTGAGGCATATTGAGTTTTTTAGGAGTTTGAGTAAAAATCGATTTGAGTCAGGCAGCACGAAACAAACTGAAAATAGTTAGGAATGTTCCACCAGCAGCACCTGGGAAAAGACTTTATGGACAAGATGCGGAAGCAAAGCAGGGACATTTCCTGATTGGCTATAGAGCTTAAGTGGTCGCCTTATCTGGGAAAACCTACTTAGCCATGATTGTTTGTCCTTAGGTTTTGATTTCTTAACTTGAGGCGTTCAGGCTTTGGCTTTGGGTTGCTTACATAGGCTACTAAGGCTTTAAAGCTACCTCAGCCTAATAGCCTACTTGTCTAATTAATTTAACATCCTCAAACATGAGTGCTGCAAGAGAAGAGGGGTCTGTTAGTTAGACCTTAGCACATCCCACTTATTTTTTAAATGATAGCAAACAACTCCTTTGGCCAGTGTGGCTCAGTTTGTTGGGGTATCGTCCTGTAGCTGAGGAGTTGCGGGTTCAATTCCCAGTCAGGGCACACACCTAAGCTGCTTGTTCAATCCCCTGTCTGGTGTATACAGGAGGGAACCAGTCAGTGCTTCTCTCTCACATCGATGTTTCTCTTTTCCTCTCTCCCTTCCTCTCTCTCTAAAAATAATGAAAAAATGTTCTCAGGTGAAGATAAAAATAATAGTCATAGTAGCAATAAAAACAACTGAAATGATTGGCCATTTTTGGTTGAATTTATTAGAGAACTGCCCTGAGGAAATTAACCGACTGCTTGAAAATCACATAAAATATTCAGTTCTATGGATGTTAACTCTTCTGCCCAAGGGCACAAGTGATTTCTGCCACACCATTGCATAAATAAATTAGATGTGAGTTCTATATTTGTGAGCAACTCTATGAATGAAGTCACGCAAATC
Source organism: Mormoops blainvillei (assembly GCA_004026545.1). NCBI lineage: Eukaryota > Metazoa > Chordata > Mammalia > Chiroptera > Mormoopidae > Mormoops > Mormoops blainvillei. The sequence continues at coordinate 42,025 of PVJD01009466.1, forward strand.
TCAAAAATCAGACCATGAAGGTGAACAGAAATTAGACTATCGCACTCTCACAGATTCTATCAGGCTGCAGAGCAACCACTAGAGCTCTTTTATGTCAGTTCCACGCTAATATTTTCCAGTACTCGCTGCTTGTTGCTTGTTAATTAATAAAACGTTGTTTTGAGTGATTGTACAAACAGAGAACATCTCCATGTGGAAAGAGATGGCCAGCGAAACAGCAAAATCATTTTACCAGGCATCAAAGAGGAGAAGCTAAGTGTTTTCTGGGATCTTGGGGAGGGAAGTGAACTCCAGTCCCCACTCCCCTTAGATCTGCACAGGGTTGTCAAGAGCGGGAAAAACTCCAAAGTATAATAAAACTACAGCTCAATTTGAGAAATATGAAGCCTTTGGAATAACTAATTTGGCCAAATGTTTATGTTTTGGTTCATAGTTGAACTGCTTATCAGAACTTCAGGAATTCTTTGTTTTTCATTTTTGTGCTTTTATTTCCTCTCTCATCTCCTCTCCTCTCACTAGAAGAAAAACACCCTTTGGCAATGAAAGTTAAAGATGCTTCTCCATAGAGGCCCGAGCAGGGCCAAGGGGGCTGATCCCCAAGCCACCGCCAACCACACTCCAAGCAGTAATTTTCCTTCCCCCTTGCTCTCTTCTGGGAAGTGCTGGGAAATAGAAGTCCCTACCACCTCCCCTGAAGAAAAACAGAAATCTTTCCCCTGATAAACATACCAAACATCTTGGGAAGATCTTTTACCGACACGGCTTTAGAAGGCTGCTGCCCAGGGCTGGCCTTTATGTCAACACAGACCGGGGCAGAGAGGTAGGCAGGAGCGTTCCCAAGAACTTCCAGGGCTGGAGGACCAAATATCTGCCTCTCTTTCTGCTACCAACACTCCTTACCCTTCGCCGCCTGGGTCCGACAACTCTCTTCAGTCTTAACCTTAAAAAAACAGAAGACTAACCAGGGGGAGGATGTCCATTTAAAAAAATTGTAAGTGACACACCATTTCGACCTCTCAATGGACATAGCGATAGAAACATCTGGACAGCTTCTGCTGGAAATTACACTGACATGGTGGATACTGGTAAGAAGAGACAGAGGAACAACCATGTCCTTTCAGCTCCAGGCTGACCTCTGCTCATAGGGAGGCCTGCAGTGACAAGTTCTGCAATCTCCTACTAGTTTCTTCACCTCGCAGCCCTGGGGGGCTGCCGAACCACACCAGAGTTCCCAGGTGGGTCTAGACCAGCCCCTGCCAGGTTCCACAGTCCACACTGATTCGAGCACATTCCAGGCTGTTCCACAGCTGGGAGGCTGGGAGCCTGGAATGTCTGGAACCCACAGAGGGAAGGTGTCCCAGCACGCTCCGCCCCACCCCCTGGCCCCGCCAACCACATTTTCCCAAAGATCTCAAAGCATTCTCCAGGGGTGATCTCATTTTCTAGTAGGTGTTTATTTTTTATTCTTTTCATTTCTGCTCATAATAACTCTCTTTTGCACGAATGTCACTTTGATGTTTTTCACCTAACACGTCTCTTGGTAAGAACGTCGTATTGGACACCAAGAGCTCAACCACTAGCTACTCGGCTACCAATTAGACATTATGGAAACTCCTTTCCAGCGCACAGGGCTGTGAGATTTAACAATGAGGCAGCAAGGAAATGATCGTTCCAATCCCACTTTTTGAAAGATACGTAATGGAGGGCCCAGACGTATCTGATACATACATCGTGTGTGAGTGTGAGTGTGTGTGTGTATAGTGCTAGTGTTAGTGCAATCTTCAGGACTTCCATTTCCTTATCTGTGAAATGGGAATAACACCCACTTTACGAGGTTCTTGTGAGCTTGCTGTAGTGCCCGGAACCTAACAGGCACTTAATAAATGTTTGATGAATAAATACATAGATCCATGAACATGTGCGACCTTTCTGGGTGTGTTTACTCATTCCAGGTTTGCCGTGCTTCATTCACAAGACGATTCAGAGGATGAAAGGACATCAAGGTTGTTTAAATGGCTTTTGACACCTGAACCTAACATATTATTACATGTCAATTATGCCTTCATAAAAAATAAAATGTTTTTGAAAACCAAAAGCTAACTGTAAAATATAGCATTATTATTCACGTGACTAGTAGTCTAGGTGTCCAGGTGTGTCGACACGTCACGGGTGTATTCCTCTTCTTACATGCAATTCGGCACTAGACAAGCGCCCAATTCTAATCAGGGAGGAGGGCTTCCTCTCCGGGGCTATTTACACAGCTTGGTTTCTATGTGTCATTCTCCTCTGTCCCATTAAAATTATTGATCACTCATTGAGTGCCTGGAGAACTGAGTGCCTGAGGTGGGGCTTTACAGCTTGAACAGACAGATAGCATGTGGATTAAGAGCACCAGACCTGCAGTCAAATTGCCTGAGTGTGTTCCGTGATTGCACCATTTATTAAGGGACTTAACCTCACCACGCCTTAGTCCCTCTGTAAAATGGTGACATGGATAGAATCCATTTCATGGGGCTGCCATGAAGGTTCAATAAGACAAGACATGTAAAGTATTTAGAGACATGCCTGGCACATGGGAAGAACTCAATCAACGTTGCCTCTAATGATGGCGGGAGCTATTATTATTACCTCTTTGTTAATGGAGCTTGTAATCCAGGGGAGGAGACAGACTATAGTACAAAGCTGGAAGAGTGACACAGCACTAAAAAGGTCACTGGCAGTCTGCTATGGATGCAGAGGCAGGGACATCTTGATTCACCATCCCCATCACCTCCTCTGTGTAGTCTCTAGGTTGTCACTGTTCCAACGTACACAGAATTGAAAATAATGCCCCAGGTTTCGTCTGAGGAGCGCAGCGCCTAATGTCTCTTGATGGTCACACAACGCTTCCATTAGCGCAGCCCAGGCTGTGGGGCCATCTCACACTGTTGGCTCAGATTGAGGTTTTGCTCAAATAAGACCCCCAGGGCCTTTTTACATCAACTGCTGCCAAGTTACATGTTCTCCATCCTCTGTTCCTATAACTCATTTTTGAACCTAAAAACAAGACTCTGCATTTATCCTTATTACATTTCATGTTGTTAGTTTTGGCCCAGCATTGTAGCATGTCAAGATAATTTTGAATCTTGATTCTGTCAGCTGTCTCATATCTTATTTCTAGCCCCTCCAGACTTGTGTCACTGGCACACTCGATCAGCATACCTACTATATGCTCATGCAAGACATTGATAAAAATGTTGACCAAAACAAGACTGAGAGAATAGCCCAATATTTCAATGGCAGAACCCTCCGCAGACTTAAACGTGTCCTTTAATCATTGGTGGCATGACTGTTTAAGCGGCTTTCAATTCATTGAGGGGTGTCCCTATTTCACTCTTTTGTTTAAAATGCCTCGCCGATGTCAAGATACATTGGGTCTATGGCATTGTGTAACATCATTTTAAATTTTAACTTTTCCTGGAGTGCTAGTATCTTTTCTTTTTAGTTTGATGAAAATATTGATGTCTACATACAGGTTATCAATAAAGAACAGAGGAGATACTGTTTAACAGACTACTTAAGAATGAAGTGATGTCATTTGATTACCACTCTTGTAGTCCCGTTTTAGGCTTTGATTTGAAGGGCACCTTTGTTAGGATATGCCGTCTGCTGTAAGACAAAGACAATAGAAGAAGTTTACTTCTTACTCACATGAAGCCACATGAAGTATCCCTGATTGACAGGCTGTCTTCCATGTGTCATGCAGGAACTCTAGTTTCGTCCGTCTTGTGGTTTCGGCCTTGTGGCTTGTTTTTTAGATTTCTCTGCATTTGGCAGCTAAAGAAGAAAAAGGAGAGACTATTACATGTGGAGTGCTCCTCTGGCCCAGGCTGGAAGTGTGCATATCACCTCTGCATATTTCACTGGCTAGAATTCAGGGCAGGAGGCTGGGAAATGCAGTCCAATTATGTGCCCTCCAAAAGAGGAGATGAGTGAAATGAGCAGCAAGTGTGGCTCTGAAACAGACAGCAAACTTGACTTAGGTAGGACCCACCTGCTATTTCAGGTCAAGTACGAGGCTAACCCTGCCAGTAGGGGGTTTGATGGAACCAGACTTTTAAGACCTGAGTTCTCATTCCAAGTCCACCATTTCTTGGGTAGATATAACCTTGAACAAGTCATGGAACTGTAAGATGGCTAGGTTCCTGTGACAAGTGTCTTGGCCCATTTCATTCATTGCTAAATCCCCAGCCATAGCTCAGTGCCTGGGACAGAGCTGGCACAACAAATATTTGTTCAATTGTTCAGTGAATAAATAAATCAACTTTCCAGATTTGTTTCCTTATTCCTAAATTGGCTCTACCTACCTTACAGGTTGTTGTAAAGATCAAATGGACAGTGGTTACACAAATGCTTTGAAAACTCAAAAGTCATTGAAAATTATAGAGAGTTGAATTATAAATTATATTAAGACTGGAGTTGTACCCATTCGTGTCACATTCTATGGACTGACCTCCTCTGCAAAGTTTCCTCTTATTGTACACAGTACAAAATAGACAAGCTCCCCAAACCATTAAAGGTAAAACTCCGCCCCACTTACATTTCTTCTATGACTTCAAGTCAAACCATTAATGTCCCCTCCCTAGTTAAATTTAAGAATGAGGTGTTGAAAGCCTGTTAAAGTTAGGATATATGTTAAGATTTAGGGTAACACAAGGACTAATACAACCCATATTAAAATAAATTTTTAAAAAAACCCACTGGTCCCATAGTTGGGGATCCATCTGACAGTTTTATATAACAGATAATACTCTCTTAACTGGTTAATAAAAATATGCAACAGAGCAAAATCAAAATATTCACTCAAAACCCATAGAAAAATATATTTAATTAGATGTCAAATTATAGATGATCTTAAATGCAAAGAAAAGAAATTTAGACTTTATTCTACAGGCAACTTGGGGGCCATTAACTGTTGTTAAGCCAGGAAATCAAACGGGCAAAGAAGTAGTTTAGAAAGTCGTGTCTGAGAGACGGTATCTTAGAAAACTTGGAGAAAAATACATTAGAGGTCTACTACATGAGGCCTTAATCTAAGAGCATGGAGAAGAAAACGTAAAGCACAGGTGGAAGGACTTCTAATTCTGATAGCATGGCAAGCTAACATGACCTGAAAACTCTTCCTTAGATATCCTTAGGATTTCAGGACAGAGCATTTTTTAAAAATGTTTTTAAAGCAAAATTAAGATCTGGAAAAGAGAGATCATCACAGGAGAAAGCATGAAACAGAATAAGTTAGCATGTGATTTGATGCTCTATTTGTCTTCAGAATTGGAATCATAGCTCTTCAAAAACCCTTGAAACTTGAGTGTTAATGACCACAGGAGATAAAGTCTTGAGCCTGCACGAGGTGGGGGTGGAAGGGAAACTTCTACAGGAAGCTAAGACCCTTGTAAGCCTGAACCATCAAGGAGAATATTGACCAAAAAACCAAAAATAAAACAATTAAAATTCCCCAAACACATCAGCAAAATGACACAGAAACTCATTTGTCTCACTTTGTGGAAAAAAGTATTTCCTGAGAATTTGAAACCCTGGACTTGTTCTACACATGAATTTAGTTTTTAAAATTGCCCTACTGGAATGGGCCAGAAACTTCCAAGCCAAGAAATTAATGTAAAAACTGGTCCCTGGTGAGTCGTATTTTTGGGAGTGCCTAGAAGAAGCAATTACAAAAACACTCTGGAGAGACATTTTACAAACCAGAATACAGGTAGTTTCATGAAAATAAGCAAACCCCATACGAAATAAACTCACAATAAAAGAAATTATAAAACACTGAAGGGACAAATCTATCATGAGCAAAAGTCAATAGAAATTACAGACAATAGAATATACCACCATTGCCTCTCACCTATCAAGGAATCAAGCTTTAAAACAATCTAAAAGAGATATATAATAAGCATGTTTAGAATTATTGAAGACATTACAAAAGGATGCCATTGGAAGGAAGGAAGGAAGGAAGGGAGGAAGGAAGGAAGGGGAAGGGAAAGGTAGATTTTTAAAAGAACCAAATGGAAAGTCTAGAAATAAAATACATACTTACTAAAATTAAAACCTCAATGGATGGACTAAACAGTAGATTAGACATATATAAAGAAGAATTAATGAACAAGAAGACCAAGCTAAAGCAATATGACACAATGCAGCTCAGAGAAATAATGAGATGAAAATTTGGAAGGGACATTAAGATTTTAAAAGGGCAGCATGAGAAGGCCCAATTAAGTTAAAAGCATGTCTAGAGACGAAGGAAAGACAATGGAGTTTAATAAAAACATTCCAGGAAGAACTAACACCCCTTCTTCTCAAACTTTTTCAAAAAACTCAAGAGGAGGGAAGGCTCCCAAACTCATTTTCCAAGGCCAGCATTATCCTAATTCCAAAAACCAGATAAAGACACTACAAAGAAAGAAAACTATAGGCCAGTATCCCTGATGAACATAGATGCTAAAATCCTCAACAAAATATTAGCAAACCAAATACAGCAATGCATCAAAAAGATCGTACAGCATAATCAAGTGGGATTTATTCTGGGAACGCAAGGTTGGTACAACATTCACAAATCAATAAGTGTGATTCACCACATAAACAAAATGAAGGATAAAAACCATATGATCATATCAATAGATGCAGAAAGCATTTTAAATATATACATGTGCTATCCTCTTGCTGGGTCACACCCTCAAATGGAATTTGAACTTCCATTCACTGATCTTAATGCCTCCATTAAGAGATTTTTGGACTTCATCCTATCCATTCAGATGTAATCTACTTATTCTCTCCATTTAAAGGAGATGTTTGATTTGAGATTTTTATATTGGTGGTGATGGTTTTTAAAGCACAAGGTGACCTGTGCCTTCACTCTTTTGATCCCAATAAGCACATAGAAGAGATGGACTTACATTTTCATTTCCCAGGGAGGGGACCGCATGCAGGAAGCATCAAGAGCCAAAGCCCCGTCCCCCCAAAAGACGGACTGCCATGTATCTGGTCATTCCTCCCCACTCTGAGGTTTTGGTATGAGGAGTTCTTGTAGATGTCTGATCAGTGTCTTGGTGGATTTTTTCTTCTAGTAGTAATTTCATCAGTTCCCCAGAGAGTGCTCATCACTGCCCCCAAGGTATTTCTCCATAGGATACTGCTCAAAGGCTCTATCAGTCCCCTCATAACAGGGACCCCAGGTGTGTTCTCAGGAGCGACAGATGTCTACAGCTCTTTCAGGGACTGAACAGAGCTCTCAGGTTTGCAGGCACCATTCCCCTAGCCTAGAAGCTCACTCTTCCACACTGACCGACAAGGTAAGCAGTAACGAGCCCATGAACACTATCTTGTCTCAAAAGGTATTCGTTATAAGTCAATAATTTCCTCTGAGGGGCTTATTATAGATCTTTACCTCCCAGCAGCGTTTAATCTTGGGTAGCCTTGCAATTTTACAAGAAGTTCCAAATTCAGCTTTGAAGTCCTTTATGGTAATAGAGTGATGTTTAACTCAAGTCCCCGAAGCAATCCCAGGGAACCCATAGTACTTGGAATAAGTATATAAATTTATTTCTTCTAAGAACATCAGGTTCCATCTAGAGCTAGAGCAAGAGAGAGAGAGAGAGAAAGAAGAAGGAGGAGGAGGAGAAAGAGGAGGGAAATACCATTCCTTTAGAGGTGTTTGACTCTTATCCAAATAAATGTACTGCATAATACACACACACTCACCAGATCATATGCATATATGGTATTACCACCCAAGTTCAACTTCCAAGGTTTACTTCAATTCTTCACCCATCTGATCATAGTTATTCAAATATACTGAATGGTGTTTGTTAGTGTGCAGCAAGTTTTTCCATTAAGACCCCTCCAAACACACTAATGTGTCTAAATTTTGAATCACATGCTATGAGGAGGTGATGCATCAATATCCAGGCACTTCAAAGAGATACACTTGTGCTGCATCTACTTGACACCAAACATGTTAATAAAAATTGAAGACAGTGAATCTTAAACACTAATATTCGACATACCCAGATGGTTGGCATTATACAAAGTGTCTGGGTGGTACAAAATGATTCACTCTTGAAAGAGAAAATGAATGTTTCCTTGTCAACTTTTTTAAAAGAAAGAAAAATCTGGCAGCTTCCATATGATTGAGTAATAAATAACTTTATAGGAAACATTGTTTATTGGTGATTACCTTTGGATACTAAAAGGAACTAGAGGTGTGGCGACTTTCCTCTATGAGCCTTTCCTCATGCTATGCAGGTTCAAGAATAACTTGTTTTCTAGGGTAATAAGCAACTTAGTCTCTGTAAGTCTCTGGTACTGTCACTGTGGCACATTAGTAGCCTTTAATTTTAATATAATCCGTTCATATAAATTACTTTATATAATGTGTTTTAATTATGATGTAGCATATTATATCAAACTTAAAATGTATACATTGCATAATATAAATTATGTCATATAATTATTATATAACTTCTATGTAATACTTATGAAATAATTTGCTAAAATTTAGCAGACATTACTAGGCACCCAACACGTGTATCACATTAAGAGATGTACAAAAGATAAAAACATACAAAATGTAGTCCTTAACTTCATCAAGTCTACAATTTTATCAGAGAGTGTTCTGAGTTCTGTGGTTTCTAGGAAAGATTTATTTTTCCTCCTAAACACCCTGGCAGAGGAGCGAGCTACCTGGATGTAACTTTCAGACACCTGGCTGGCCTCACCCTCTGCAGGAAATGTGCGTTGTCCCACGTTGCCTGTGACTGCAGAGGAGTCTGTAAAATTCTGGGCTTTCAGGTATTAGGAAGCTATTGTTACAGCACAACAAAGCACCTTTCTTCAGAACCAATTGTATCAATAAGAAAATGTTGTTTTTGATCTTATCTGCCACTCCTTCCTTTTACTGCTTTGGTTCAGAATTCAGGTGGAGAGAAGGGTGTAATTTATTGGGGCCTCCTCCAATCCCAAAGGGATAAGACAGCTAACAGGTAATTATAATACAAAGCACACTGTGATCAGCACAGTATGAGTTCCAAAGTGAAGGTCATTAGCAGAAGAGAACTTACTTCTGTTAAGAGAATCGTGAAGAAGCAGAGTCAGAGTGAGGACATGCATGCCGGGGCCCACCCCGCTTCAGAACTCCTTGTTATAATTACACAGAATATTATTTATATAGCGAATACACAATATATATAATTTTATCTATAAGTTTAGTTATAAACTATAAATAAATAAATTTAGTTATTAAGTCATTTTGAGTTTGATTTTTTTGTTACTTGCTGTTGGAGGTAAAAATACAGCATGTGAATGCGTGTTGGTGGTCCAAGGGAAGAACTGATGAGGAAAAAAAATGAAACTCACAGGAAATAAAACTGGGGAGGTAGTTTGGGGCCGGAGGCAGAGACAACAAGTGTACTGTGTGAATTTGGGTCTTTATGCTTTAGACATAGGGCGACCGTTGAAATGGTGCAGAAAAATAAGCAGACGTGCGCTTCAGAAAGGTTAACATGGTAGCTGTGTGTCAGAATATAAGGTGCAGCCCCAGAGGGTAAGACTGAAGCAGGGAGACTTGTTAGGAGATCACGGCATTAAATAATATTGTTCGGAAGTCAGATCTTGAACTAGAGGGTATCAGTGGGGATGAAAACACAAGAATAAACACAAAAGATAGACGAGGTCTGTCTGGAAAAAGTCCAGCCATTGTTAATATAACGAGAACAGTTTCCGTGACATTGATGTAACCTGGCAGCCAAGGAGAGTGGACTGGAATGCACATGTGTGAACAATGATGACTTTACTGTACTAGTCAGTGGGGGCAGTAGATGCCATTGAGCATGTGTGTTGTGTGGCCTTTGCATTCAAAATGACTGAGCAAGCAGAGCAACGAATTTGCATCAAATTTTGCATTAAGCTTGAGCACTCCCCCACACAAACTTTGGATGATTCTGAAGACCACAGAAATGGGCAACTGGTGACTGGTAGCTTAATCACAACAACACACCCACTCATGCATCACGTCTTGTGCAGTTGTTTGGTGAAATATCAAATCACCCAGGTGACTCAGTCCCACTGCAGCCCAGATTTGGCACCCTGCGACTTCTGGATTTTCCCAAAAGGAAAATCACCTTTGAAAGGGAAGAGATTTCAGACCATTGATGAGATTCAGGAAAATACGACAGGGCAGCTGATGATGATTAGGAGAACACTGTGAAGTCCAAGGTGCCTACTTTGAAGGGGACTGAGGTATATCATTGTCTTATGTACAATGTTTCTTGTATCTTGTTCAATAAATGTTTCTATTTTTCGTATTACGTGGTTGGATACCTTCTGGACAGACCTCATATGTTTTCAACAAAATCAACAGGATTTGACTATTAAGCAGATATGGGACAAAAAAAGAGGGAAGAGTTAAGGATTCTATGAAGGACTTGAGCTGATGCGATTAGAACGATCTTGATGAACAGATTTTGGAAGAAATAAATGTTTAAGAGGGGAAAGGGAGAATTTAGATTTGAATCTACTAAGATTAACACACTGGTAGGACATACGGGTGGAAATTTCCAGCAAGGAGGTAGTAAAGCCAAAGTGGAACCAAGAGAGTTGTTAGGAGATAGAGAAGAGGGTACAGAAATGAGTAACAAAAAAGGAAGAATTCAGGTCATGAAACTGAATGAAACTACCAGGATAACATGTAGAAGAGAGGATGGAGAAGAGAGTTGAGGGCAAATTCTTAGGGAAAACTTCTATTTGGAGCTGAAAAGGAAGAGGAAATGGAGGAGACGCAGGCATAAAAGAGAGAATAAGAATAGTGTATCATGAGGTAAGAATTTCTCAGGAGTGGGGGACGGTTAGGGTGGGAGAACAGGGTAAATCACATAACGTGATTAAGGAAAATGAGTATAAAACAAAACATCTGGCCATGGACTAACTATTGACCTTTAAAAAACTATGAGGAATGATAGAAGCTGAAGGCTGTGAGGATTAAGAAGGGAGTGAGCGGTACCGGAATGTAGAAAGCTGTTGACAAAGATGACGTTTTGTGAGGTAGAGTGAGAGAGGGGAACATTTGCTTCCGGGGGTTAGCACACTGGAGGGAAATGGTTCCAGGCGTGTGCCAGCGAATTTGGCTTTCTTTGGTTGGTTGGCTGCTTTGGACTGGAGAGACTTCAGTATGATTACAGTCAAAGAATAAGGTCCCGCAGTGGTGAAGCTAAAGGGGGGGAATAAGAGAGAGTATGTGAAGCTGGTAGAGCAGAACTCCTGGGCAGGTAGGAGGAGCTCCAGGCAGGAGACTAGAATGGCAGGTTGGCAGCAGAGGAGGAGGCTACCAAAAGGGCAGGCAGGGGCAGAATGGAGGAGGGGTGGACAAAGGAGGTCGACCAGATGGTGGAACTGACCATGGATAAGCAGCGTCGTGGGACTGGTGGGGTAAGATAGGTAGGTCAGGGCTGGGCAAAGCAGCTTTCCTTTGGGTCAGTGCAATCTAAATCTGCAAGTCTCCCCACTGCACCACCCTCCCCACCTCATCCCCTCCTCCCCGCCACCCCTCCTCCTCCCCCACACAAATGCCAGCCGACCTCACACAAAATCTTACGAATCATGAAAGCCAAGTCTATTTTAATCCTACAATTACCTTCTACATTGCTGTTTTGTAACTTGCATTGTTCCTAATTATGGTATTAACCAGTGTTTTAATTTTTTTAATTTTAAAAGATGAATAAGGCCCCCAAATTATAAATAGACTAATCCACATGGCTAGTTTCTGTGTTTCTTCCTAAGACGGATGCCAGAGCGAAGACGTTTTTGAGATACAATCTGTTATCAGTCTAAGTGCCCTAAGTCTGGGTTTTTAAAAAAGCTTAAATCACAGTGCAGTGCTTGCATGCCTACTTGGGAAGCCTATTTCTGCTGATAGTACCTGACTCTCTTTTGATGTTGAAAGAATTGGGAAGTTAGAGTCTTTGCAGGATAGATTTGGCAGATGCTTAGCTGTTTTTCTCCACTGTTGCCGGGTCTGGGTGGGAAACTGAAGGACTGCTTGATGCTGTTTTGTTTTAGTTCTCTTTACTTGTCTTCTAATGTTTCTGGTTGTTTGATTTATATTTACAGTCAGACACCATGCACTCTGTGTGAGAGAGGGAGGGAGGGAAGAAGGGAGGACAGAGAGAGAGGCAGAGGGAGAGTCAGGGCAGACTCTGAATCCTGGTTTGGATTCTGGCCTTTTCTGTGAGGGGGGCAGTGCCCCAGCACGCAAACTCATAATTCACTTCAGGGCCAGTGAATTCCCCAGTAGAAGCAGGAGCAGCAGCAACTCCGTGGCCCCATGTCTGTTAATGTTTATGTCCACATGGTGCTTTGTGAAATCCCCCTCTCCAGTGCAAAGACTCTGGGTCTTAGAGACCATAGAGCTTGCCGTCCGGGGGCGAAATGCTTTCGTCTGGGTTTAGCAATGGCACCCACAGGTTTTATTCTCTCTCACTGAGAGCTTGCCTCTCTGGTACACAGGTTGCTGCCTTCGTTCCCAATAGACAACACATAACCTTCCATATCTCCTGAAGCATCACTCACGGCCCCCATTAAAATTGTCCCCCTTTTCCTACTGTTGTCCTTGGACCTCAAGGAGGCAGACAGATTTGGCCAGCTTTATTAGGTATGAAAGTAACGTGGGACTCCTTCAGAAGGCTGAGACCCAAAGTCAGGGCCATGTGCAAAGGATGGCTAAGGTCAGCTAGCCAGAAATAAGGGAGGTCTGTGGTCAAGGGCACCCACATCTTTCCTACATGTCCCCACCTGGACACAGGCCTGCGCTCCGGTGTCTGTGTGCTGTGACCGGGCCTGGGTTCCCTTCTTCCTTTTGTCAGCCCTTACCTGCCCTGTGCCTGCCCCTGTCACCTCCCTTCTAGGTGAGAGGCAGCAAAGGACAGAGGCTGAACAGGTGGACATTGGCAGTGGACTCCGGGGATCTGAATCCCAGCTACGCCATTGACTAGCTGTGTGACCTTGGGCAACTTATTTGGCGTCTCTGTCCCTCACTTTCCTCATCTGTAGCAAAAGAGTAACAATAACACCCCTGTGATAGGGCTTTCGTGAGGAATAATGAGTGAAATTGTTCATGAAACACCCTGGAGGGCCAAATTAATGCTCATTATTACCTGAAAAACTCACTCCTTCTGTGATTTTTGTATTTGAATGAGAGCATTATGGAAAGGGTCCCAGGAATTAACTTTACAGGACAGAACTATTGGGACAATGTAGCAATCTTTCCAATACCCTTCAATCATACTAATGCAGGTGTCTGAAATGCGGTCCTTCTGGTCAGAGACTCCCTGATCTAATACTTCCTTTCGTAAGGAGAGTCATCAGGTCAAAGGAGAAATCCGAGAAGCAAGTCGATCAGGACTAAACAGAACCCAAGCCATTCCCTATAGGAAATATCCAGCAGAAAGCAAAGAACGGTCGATTAAGCCGCCTGCCGTTCTCTTTTTAGATTTAATTCTTCCCCATCCTGGATACAAAGTTTGGTAGCCAGTAGGTAAATAATACAGTAACTAATGTTAGTAAAGAAAACCGCCCAATACAGGAAGTTAATAACACAGACTTGGATGATTTACTTCCTAATGATCATTCATGAATCTCAAATACGTCTGACTAAAATTTATCCATCAGGAATAAAAAGTCAAGGCAGATTTAGATGAGTGGCCCAGTCCGGTCCTGAAGAGCAGGAGATGAGTCACAGACGCTAAGATTTCCCTTTTGCTCTGCACTCGTGGCTTACTAACATCGGTAGAATCTGAACTCATGGAGTGTGCCTTTGTCAATTATTACCATTATTATTATTATTATTAATTATTATTATTATTAGGCTGTTCAGGGCCTCTTCCCTCTTCCAGTTTTGAGATTTCTTTTCTTGTACATCTTGATTCCAGGCAAACTCGCTTCGCATTGCAGTAGCTCAAGACACCCTCTCCCAGCCTCCCTTGGGGCTCAGACCATGGCCGAGGCTCCGTCAGTCAGATGCAACCATTGCAGCCTTCAGCTAGTGGTGCCAAGAAGCAGAGCTGCGGAGGACCCTTTCTGGTGGCTGACAGCTGCAGTGTCAACAAGAGGCTGTTTCTAGTGGCCACAGTGGCTGAGGAGCAGCAGCTGCACATGTGACTGGTGACTTCAGAGGGCAAGCTGTGGCGTCCGGCATTCTCCTCGCTAGCCGGGCTCTGGAGCAAGATTTTGGCTGTGGTCCTGGCTGCTGCCGGGCCTCATTTGTTCCTGCTCAATTTCCAAGCCTGGTTCTGAAGTCTGTGAAATACACAATATCCTTTTATTAAATGCTTTTTCCGCTTAAATCAACCACATCTGTTTCAGTTGTTTGCAACTATAAAACCCTGACTAATACAACTGGTGAGACAAGGTTTTTTTACTATCATGGCTGAGACTGCCAGCTGTCTGC
>PVJD01009467.1:0-62339 GCA_004026545.1 Mormoops blainvillei
CCCTGGCTGATTCAGCGTGTCTTAGTTGGATACTCCCCTCCATTTCCAGATGTGGACCTTCCTGCCTGTTGTATCTTTATCCTCCCTGAAACTCTGGGCTTTGATTTCCGTGGCTCAGCTGTGATGAAAAAACTCCTCGTCCACTCCATTACACTCTTACCTAACGGATGTTGGAATAAAGAAATGACACCTTACCGAGTGAGGCCCTAGACAGTTCCCTACCCAAGCTGAGTTTCAGATTATCATTCCAGCTGACATCGGGCAGCTGTTAGATGAGAGGTTTTCTCCTGCCATCCCAACCCCCACGATTTGCCCTCAGCCCTCCTTCATCCCCTGGGGAACAACTCTTTTTTTTGTTTGTTTTGGGCCACAGCAGTGTTTAGCAGGAGCAGGCAGCCATGCCTTCTTTGAGCTGTGATCTAACACCATCTGACAGGTGGGTTTCGGGGTGTCTCTGGGGCCATGGCCTGTTTAGTGGATTTACCACTCCAAACTCAATTACAGAGACTTTCACGCTCCGTAGGCAATTCCAGTCCCTTTTTGATAAAAACTCTGGTGAGTAAATAAGTCATGATGGCGATCGGGGCCGCCATTTAATATTCATTGAAGTACACATGTTTGGAAATTGGAAGCGGATTTTAATCCATTTTCATATTTATATCAACATGAAGCTTTAAAAAGGATCCCTCCTTTTCTCCAGTAACCTTGTCAATTTCTCGTTTGGAAAGGTAAAGGTAAACAGGACATACGCTTTTGTTTTTGTTTTTAATTAGAAATATCTGAAGTTAAATTATTAATTGTGAGTTTGGGATCTATTAATTTTCAGCTCAGAACTAATTCTTGCATTTCATCTGAAGCCCTGGGAGAGGTGGGTAACGGATGGGTCATTGCTATTCCTGGCAGCTAGATTTTTGGGTTTCACTTTGCAGTGGGAGCTCAGCAAAAAGAAGAGGCTGGGAATACAGTGATCTTGGCCCGAAGATCTTACAGTTTAGGGGAATGTTTCATAGCCATCCCAAGTAAATGCAAAAACACCCCTTAAAATAAAGGTAAAATTCACAAAATAGCAAATGTTCATGCTCACCAATGAGTTACAGGCCTGTTCGCTGAGGGAGATCTGAGGTCTGGGGGGAAGGAGTTAGCGCACTGAAGGGTGTGGGGCTTT
The DNA here is from genome assembly GCA_004026545.1 of Mormoops blainvillei. Classification (NCBI taxonomy): domain Eukaryota; kingdom Metazoa; phylum Chordata; class Mammalia; order Chiroptera; family Mormoopidae; genus Mormoops; species Mormoops blainvillei. Next base: position 1,166 of record PVJD01009467.1, read on the forward strand.
GCTGGGCTCTCCCCTCCACTCCACTATTTGTATTTATTTATTCTGACTATGGGTGAACGTTTAGGTATGGTGCTGTGGTTGAAGGCATTTCTTTTAATAATGTAACACATGGCTTCCTGGGGGGACAGCAGTTGATTTGGAAACTGAATATGCTGCACTCTAAATTCTCCTCCCCGAGGAAGGCTGACTAACTGATAAGTGCCATGAGCTAGCATGGGGACTCATTCGGTCAAATCAACTTGCCGGAAAGGCCCCATGCGGAATTCCCTCCAGTCTCTGGGAGCTAATGTGAGCGGACACTTGCGACATTAGACAGTGCAGCAGGCCTGGTATGAAGGAAAAGTTCACCATCCACCGACAAGGTGGTCTTTAGATGACAAGGATAAAGAAATCAGTGCAGCTTTGTCAATGTAACAACTTGGAAAAGTATGCTTTTTGAAAAAAGCTGCTCCGTGGGGAGGGAGGATCAAATGAACAAAGGCCACACAGAACGTGGAAGCTTTCTTTGGGTTTTCTGTACCTCTTGGGCATTTTGCCTTTTCTCCTGATCCTTCTGCGAGGCTGGGGTATCTTCAGTTAAGTGAGCGAGTCCCAAACTTTGTCATTCCACAAGCCACTGTTCCATCTAAAACTAAACAAAGTAAAAGAACAGTAAGGAAAAGAAACGCAATGAAGAGGGAAAAAACCTCTGTACCTTTGCCTTACTGGAGTAAATAACCTTTCCTATTTCAGATGGGTAACCATCTGACTTTTTAAGTGAGAAATGTCATCTGTCTAATTGTGCCGCGTTAGTCCTGAAGGAAAACTGAAGTGATTATTACCTGGGAACAGATATGGTGACAGTGATGAGAGGATGCTGCCTCTGTGTCTGATACAGAATGTAAGTGGGTGTCTACAACTGGACCAAATATTTTAAGAATTGCGGCATCGTAGGGGAAAATGTAGTTACTAATATCGGATAGACAAGTTTGATTTGTTGAGTGTGTGATTCAGAGAGGTGGTTTTGCCAGTTTTTCCCCCCTCAGTGGGGTCAATTTAATAAAAATAGAAATCTGGTATAGCATGCTCATTCCATATTTAATTGAGAAAATAATATGACATATCTTTAAGTATGATAGGCTGAATCAGCTCTTCCATGCATGGGTTCTGGACAGAGACACCTGGGTTCAGATCCTCGTTCTGCCACTGTGTTTTTAGAAAATTCTTGGCGCTTAAGCAGCTAGTTGATGGACATATATGACATGTTTGGCAAAATTACCACACCCCTCTGTACTCAGTTTTCTCATCTGTGAAAAACAACAACCATATGACAGTGGCACACCTTGCCCACTTGTCTCAGGGTTACTGTGAGAATCAGAAATGCTTATGTATTATGATTTTCTTAAGCTATAAAGGCCTATAGCTTTTTCAGAAATAACTTATTACATGTTTACTATAGTCCAGGCACTGTACTAGGTCTTACATGTAATACCTCATTTTAATCCTCACCATGAGGTGGGTATTACTATACCTACTGTAGAGCTGAGGAGGAAACTGAGGCTCAGGGAGGCTAAGTATTGCTAATTTTCCCCAAAGTCACCTGGTCAGAAAGCAGTAGAGCCAAGAATCAACTCCAGATCTGTCTGACTCCAAAGCTCTTAGAAACACTGTGCTTTAAAAATTAATAACATTAGGGCCCGGCTGGTGTAGCTCAGTGGATTGAGCATTGGCCTGTGAACCACAGGGTCACTGGTTCGATTCCCCATTCAAGGTACATGCCTGGGTTGTGGGCCAGGTGCCCGATTGGGGGAGCATGAGAGGTAACCACACACTGATGTTTCTCTTCCTCTCTTTCTCCCTCCCTTCCCGTCTGTCTAAAAATAAAATAAATAAAATCTTTAAAAAATAATAACATTAGGACTTCCAGTCAAGATGGAAGTACTTCACCTCCTCGTGCTACCACAAGAAGAATCACAACTAACTCAAAACAAAAAATACCCAGAACTGCCAGAAAATCAAACTGTGTGGAAGTCTGACACCCAAAAGTTTAAAGAAGCCAAATCCATCCTAGGAGGGTTGGAAACGGAGAGTCGGGGTAGAGAGGACACAGTGCAGCGTGGAACAGTGGGAGAGGTGGTGGGAACAGTTGGTCCCACATTCATGTGTGGTGGATAAAAATCTGGAGGGGTACTTTGGGAGGGAGCGATCCAGGCCACAGACCAGACCATGTGACTCAGGTTTCCAGCACTGGGAAGATAAAACTTCACAATTTCTGGCTGTAAAAACCACTGGGGGTTGGGATGGTGGAAGAAACTGCCAGTTTTTCAGGAGACTCCATTCAGGAGGGCCTACATGAGCTTAGAACATACAGAAACCCACCCACTGTGGTAATCAGCACTAGGACAACAGCCAGAAGGGTGCCAGTTGCATATGGGAAATGGGTGAAGTGACTGGAAACAGGGCAAGTGCCCAGCAAGCCTCCAGAAGCTAGGCAGTGGCAATGTTCCCTTTCCAATCCACCCCCCAACAGAGCCACAAGTGGTGAAGTGGGTTGCCTCATGCTGGCGAATACCTAAGGTTCTGCCCCATACAACTAAACAGGTGCGCTCAACAAGGAGTCAAAGCAGCTCTACCTAATATACAGAAACAAAGACAAGGAGGCTGCCAAATTGAAGAGATAAAGAAATATGGCCCAAATGAAAGATCAGAACAAAGCCCCAGAAAAAGAACTAATCAAAATGAAGATAGCCAATCTATCAGATGCAGAGTTCAAAACACTGGTGATCAGGATGCTCAGAGATCAAAAATATAAGGGAAGAAATGAAAGCTACACTGAATAAAATAAAGAAAAATCCACAGGGAACCAACAGTGAAGGGAAGAAAGCTGGGGTTCAAATCAATGATTTGGAGCCTAAGGAAGAAATAAACAATCAACCAGAAAAGAATGAAGAAACAAGTATTAAAAAAAAAAAAGAGAGAGAGAAGAAAATAAGAAGATTCTTGGACATCTCCAAAAGAGACAACATCCAAATCATAAGGGTGCCAGAAGGAAAAGAGGAAGAGCCAGAAATTGAAAATTTATTTGAAAAAACAATGAAAGAAAGCTTTGCTAATTTGGCGAAGGAAACAGACATCAAGCCCAGGGAGCACTGAGAGTCCCAAACAAGTTGGACCCAAAGAGGACCACATCAAGATACATGATAATTAAAATGCCAAAGGTTAAAGATAAAGAATCTTAAAAGCAGCAAGAGAAAAGCAGAGAGTTCCCTACAAAGGAGTTCCTATAAGGCTATCAGCTGACTTCTCAAAAGAAACCTTACAGGCAAGAGGCAACTGGCAAGAAGTATTCAAAGTGATAAAAAGCGAGGACTTACAACCAAGATTACACTATCCAGCAAAGCTATCATTTAGGATGGAAGGGCAGATAAACTGCTTCCCGGAAAATGTAAAGCTAGAGGAGTTCATCATCACCAAGCCATTATTACATGAAATGTTAAAGGGACTCATTTACGGAAAAGAAGATGAAAACTATGAACACTAAAATGACAACAAACTCACAACCATCAACATTGAATCTAAAAAACAAAAACAAACTAAGCAAACTACAGAACAGGAACAGAGTCACAGATATTGAGATCATCCGGAGGGTTAGTAGCTGGGAAGGGGAAAGGGGGATGGGAGAAAAGGTACAGGGATTAAGAAGCAAAATTGGTAGGTACAAAATAGATGGGGGCTGTTAAAAATATTATAGGAAATGGAGACTCCAAGAACTTACATGCACAACCCATGGACATGAATTAAGGGGGGAAGGTGAATTGCTGGAAGGAAGGGGGTACTGGGTGGGGAGGGCAACAGGGAAAAATTGGGACAACCGTAATAGCAAAATCAATAAAATGCACATAATAACATTAAAATACATTTTACCTTTGAAATTAGTACTGGTCACGTACAATTCATCTCTCTACTAGGTTTTACAGACACCCTTTTGATGTAAAAATCCTTACCTTGGACAACGGTCACTAGTTAAATGAATGAAGATAAAGTATTGGGTAGAAAACAGAATGGTCCTCACGGGATATAGCATCTTAATTGTATGATTATATCTGGACACTGGCTAATTTGATTAACTGTCCCTGTGACCTAGGTATATTTGACTAGCATATGTTTGAGGGCCCAAACTCCAGGAAGTCCAGTCACCTGTGTTAATTGATCTCTATGTTCTGAGAGTTCCTGGATGACAAGTTGACATGCATGGCAAGTAGCTTCATGGACTGTAGTGGAGCAAGGTCTGTCAGAGAAGGAAAATCCATATTAGTGATATGCTATAAAACATTTTTTGTTAGTTACATATATTCCTTTACTTTCATTTCCTAAGAATAGCTCTGCTGTCAAAGCATTTCCAAGATTTCCATAGATTCGTCAAATACTGTGCGATCGAATTATTGCTCTGAGAGAAGCTACAATTAAAACACATTAATCATTGTAACAAAGGATTCTTATTGAGGCTGACAAAGATGGTAAAATCTGATGAATAATTAGTCTGGTTAATCTTTTAAAAGTGAATTAAACTGCTAACAAGTTAAATCACTGTGATTTTCAAAATAAGCCTCCAGGGTGAGTAAAGAATGGGAATATTATCATCATTTAAAAAAGATATTTGCTTTCTTTTTCTCATCTCCGGGCTTGCACTGAAAGCCCTGGGTTAGAATTAGGGGGACCCTGAGAATCAGCTGGGAGAATGAGGTTGGCCAAAGTGTGAAGGCATGTTCTGCACTGCCCCCCGAACAATGATCTCTCAATATTTCTGAGAGTCAAACAGTGGATGGAAGAAGAGCCATGTATGACTTTTAAATCTAATCCAGAGCTAATACGGCCCCTACTTACCAGCCATTCTCAATGACCTCGACTGGATCCATCATGTGGTTCTGATTTTGTCCCCACTGTAAGTTAACAAACCATGACAATGATGTCACTCTTGTATAGTTTCCTTTTATGCCCTTTTCTCCATTCAGATGGCTTATCTTTCCAGACGCCTCTCCTCTTTGCATTGCAATTACTGCGGAAGATCTGCCGTACTCTGAAATAAACTGATGTGGATAAATATGAACTCATACACCATGGGAAATGGACAAAAAAGGGCTTTTAAGCTAAAGGCTTGACTCTGGCTGAGCCTGCACAACTCTTCGAAGTTTTAGTTTAGTTTCAGGGAGGAAGGACTTACTCTCCCAGCTGCTGGGAGGGATGCTAGATTTGGCCCTCAGTTGTCAGGCTGGAGTGAAAAAAAGCTGAACACCCTCTCCAAGGTCACAATTCCTTCCAGGGGTAGCTGACATCCAATTACTGATCAATATGGGGGTGCAAAGACAAGCCCAACTTAGGACAGCTGAAGGGTCATCCTATTGCCACAGCTCCCTGCGGAGTTGGCTAAAGCCTTTGTTAGGATGGCATTGCTGCCCAATTTCTCCCTTGGGGCCTTGACAAAAAAAAAAAATCTGTTAGTAGTGTATACAACAGCCATAAAAATTACTATGTTCTAGGACCTCCCCGGTCTCTCTGTGGCAATTTCCTAGCCGCTTTAAACTCTTTAATATAATGATACTGTTGCTGCTTCAGGTCATTGTGAAAAAAAGCCAAATTTACAATGCTCTTGCCATGAATCAGGCCTCTCTCTCTCTCTTAGGCTTGACCCTGGAAAATCTTAACAAAACTATACAGTAGCAAAGAAAAATTTGGGAAACAGGCTAAAATTGGTCCTCAAAGAAAGTCAAAGTGGAACTGGCCAAGGATAAAGGAAGTTCTACTAACTCCCTCCCAATGCAGTCTACTGTGAGGAAAGCGGTGAATTCTTCTTTGACTTCTTATTAAAACAAACAAGATTGAAGCCGGGAGGGCTTTGATTAAGATACACTAAAGATCAGTGAAATTTTTAGAGAGATTAAATCAGGCCACTATGGATTTATGTGTGCTTTATTTTTTTTTCTTTTTTAGGATGGCTTTTTAAATATTATTTTGTTGTATAACTATGTAATATATTTATATGGCTTCAAAGTCAAATCTATAAAACAATGCAGAAAGAATTCTAATTATCTCTGCTCCTCTCATTCCATTCCTTCCCTCTCCTGTAAGAAGCATTTTTATATTTTTACTTTGTTTTGGCTTACATTCTTTTTTAAAAATCTCTTTCTTCCTTTTTACTCTCTATTTCTCTTCAGCCATTCATTTATCTATTGTGCTTATTCTCTTATGTTTTCCTAATGTAGTCTTCATTTCTGAAATAAATCTTTCCCTTTATGTCTAATTCTTTCCTGGATATATCACCTCATTTACAATTTTTAAAATTCTAAGTTGTCATTCTTTTATATTTTCTATTGTTCTCTCAATTTCTTGTAGCTTGTGTGACATATTAGGATACGCTTTTCATCTGCTTTGTGAGCGTGTCTTCTAACTGGTTTTAATGACGGGAGGGGTGAAAAGATTTCTCTGGCATCCTGGCATCAGTGGCCTGCATCCCCGCTCCTCTCTGTGTGCCTCCCCAGTGACCACGCTGAGGAACTGACCGTCTGGACTCCGCCCTCCCCCCTCCTCCAGCAGCTTGCTCTGCGGACTGCTGTCTCTTCTCTTTTCCTGTACTTTGAGCCTCTCCCTCGCTACTGGAACTATCGCTTCAGCCTACGAACACGTTTGTATCTATCCTAGCTTTAAAAACTAAGGCAAACCACACCCTTCCTCATTTTATATCCCCCTTCGGCCACCTTTTTCCTCTAATTTTTTTCTTAGCCAAACTTTTGTGAGGTCTATCTCCATTAATTCACTTCCCATTCCCTTGTCAATCCATGCCATCTGGCCTGTGCCACACACTAACTTTCCTGATGTTAAACCCAATGGCTATTTTTAATTTTCACCTATGTGACCTCTTTCTACTCTGGGGCACCACTGACCACTTCCTCTTTTTTGAAATGTTCTTCTTTGCTAGTTTTCTTTCCCCAGTTTTCCCTCCTCAGCCAACCACATAAATTTGCTGTTCTTGGGGTTCCATCCTTGGCCCTCGTCTCTTCCCATTTTGCCCATTCTCCCTGGGTGACCGCCATTACTGCTTCAATTTCCACTACAATTCAAATGCTAACAATTTCCTACTTTCTTAATTATTTACTTACAGCCCACCTTATTCAAAAACAAACTTTAGATATCTCACTGACATTAAAAAAATTAACTGAGAAAATCTACACCAAGCTGTGGTGGGAGAGTACAAATAAGGTAATACACAAAAATTGGTTCTGAGAGTTCTTAATTTTCAACCTTTCTTTAACAGCAGATTTCTTTGTTAAAAACGCAATATTATGTGACATCCCAACACTTAAACCAACGCAGTTGAAACAGTTCCGGCTGAAACGGGAAGCCGGGCCCTGTTCTTCTACCTCCTGTCTGTCCCTGCCTGCCCGGCAGCCTCTGGGGTTCAACAGAACGACTGGGAAGCTGCTGTCCTAACTTAGGTTCAAGGGAAAATTCAGGGAATCAATTCTTGATTGAAGTGCTTCAGATAGTTCTTAATAAAAATTAGAGACATAGGGAAACAGTTATTCATCAATACGCTAATCAAATTAGTACAACTATTTTGGAAGGCAATTTGGCAATACCTATAAATATAAGGACTGGACTTTTATTTCTCCTGCTTGTTCAATAACTGTTTGCTGACTGCATTAAATAATGAATCCCCTCCCATGACACCTAAGGGAACAGAGGAAATAAGTAATTGGCCTACACTACACAGAAAGTCTTTTGGTAGAATTTCCAGAGCAGGAAATTTCTAAATAGAAAGTTTTCTAGGAGGAATTCCCATAGTAACCTGTGAGAAACAAAAGAACCAACGCGGACTTTATCTTCTCTCTATTCTTCCAGTTCCTGCCTCTCTCTACCCTTTAGTATCATAGAAGTACCCCAGGAAAATCCAATGTAAACATAAGAAACATAAAAACCTACTAGAGATGTTTAAAAACAAACTGAATAGCAAGTGGAATAGGGATTGGGGGGAAAGAGAAGACCAGGTGCGGGAAGTGTCCTCCACCCTAAAGTAAACTTGTGAGGAGTAAGCACTCCCCTCCTTAAACCCCAGCCGACCATGCACAGTTCTCAGAATTAGGAGGAATGAGAGGCCAATAAGCCTCCGTCTCCAAAGGCTGAGGTAAAACCAGAGGAAAGAAAATAAGACTGAATCCTGAGGATCAGAGAGCCTCGTTTCCTGAGGATCCACCACTAACCCAGGTCAGCAGGTAACGGAAGGCCAGGCATCCTGGCTGGGAAATGTCTCAAGTTCCACTTGTCTCTACCGCCTTGTGAGTGATAGACACTCCAAGTGACTCACGTTCCCAAGAGCTACTGGGTCATTTGTGTTCAGATATGATAAGCAATCCACAGATGGTTCACAGGGAACCCTGAAGAGTGCTATAGCCTTGACCATCCGAGTTGCCCCAGGAAGGTAAAATGTGATATGATATCAATATCCAGTGTTAATACAAGTGTTCAGTGCGGATAACTGAATCTGCTTCCCCAGCAGAGAAACACAGTAATCCACATATATCATGGCTATACTGATTAAAATGTATGTTTTGAGGCAGAAAAAGATTCCTTACATTATAGTCAGACTGAGAACTTGCATGTCAGGCTGAAGCTTACTACGAATTAAACAGCTGAGTAACAAACCCTTCTGTAGAGGGGCTTATAATGGAAACACTGATGGGATATAATCATAATCTGGATTTTGATCACTACATTCTATTGAAGATAATTCCAGTGTACAGCAGCTATGTAAAATACCTGTACAATGTTGTCAACTGGCATTTTAGAAAAGCATTAGGGTAAAGTTAATTTTTAAGAGCTTCAAAAACCACAGTGGTGACTAATGAGAAGGCCAATACTGCATTATCTTTGCTACAAAGGAATTCAAGAGAGGAGAGGGGTGGGGGCATGGCTGGTGGCAATCCACTCAGGTCCTGCCTGTTTTTCCTTCACTTCTAACAGGTTCGTAGTCTATGTGGAAAGTCTACTTCAAGGACTGGTGCACCAATGCAGCCTGATAGAATTTTCCCACCGAATTAAACTCAGCAAAGGCTTATGAATTGCCCTGTGGCACATACAACCTAAGTCAAAATTACTGTTCTCGAGGAACTTACAACCTAGTGGAAGAGAGATAACCCAAATGCACAAAGTACCAACATGCAAAGCTATGCACTGTAGATACTCCTGGGGCTAAGGCTCCTTATTTAGTTGTGTATTAGGAAAAACTTATGAAAACAAAGGGCTTAAAAGATGGGTAGCTCCAGACGGTGTGGTTCCGTTGGTTGGGCAACATCCCACAAATCAAAAGGTTGTGGGTTCAATTCCTGGTGAGGACACATGCCTGAGTTGAAGGTTCGATCTGTGTTGGGGCACATATGGAAGGTAACCAATAGATGTGTCTCTGTTACATCAATGTTTCTCTCCCTCTCTTTCTCCCTCCATTCCCCTCTCTCTAAAATGAAAAATAAATAAAATAAAATTTTTTAAAAGATGGGTAAAATATTCAGGAAGAGACAAAGTGAGGAGCATTTAGGGTATGCCAGGCAGAGGGAACAGTAAGAACTATGGTACAGATGCCCCTAAGGTCTGATTTGGGCAAAGCACTAAATAAGAGAATTAGAGCCTACCAGTGGGTGATAGTCATTGGTATGCGGTCAGCCAGGAGAGAAAGGCTGGGAAAGATCCCATGCTAAAGACTTAGAACAACAAGGTGGAATTTCCCACGAAAGTTTTGTTTCAGAAGGTAGTCCCACCAGAGTTAGGTTCATGTCTCCAATAAGAGCAAAACTGAATATGCCCCTCAGTGACAGAATTTTCTCTTTTTCAAAAAAGTAGATGTGCTGCAGATGCTTTTTGGAGGTTCTAAGTCACTTTACATATCTCTTTCCATCCTTTTCTTTTTCTTTAAGCAAAGAAGACTATTCTACTCCTGCTCCAGCCCCTGAGATGCCATTTAGGCCCAACCTCAAGCTAAGCCTGATGGAGAAGTATGCAAATGAGAATTAATACATTTTTAAAAACTCCAAACATACTCATAGAATTAGGCCAACCAACTTCTGCAGGGTGTTTTTTGTTTTTGTTTTTTTTTTTTGTCCTTTTCTATCTTTGGCCTAGCAGGAGGCAAGCTGGGGGCCTCAGACTGGAGATAATTGGCTGGTATTTTTTTTTTTTTAAATCCTCACCCAAGGACATTCTCTCATTACTTTTAGAGGGAAAAGAAAGGAGAGAGAGAAACATTTATGTGAGAGAGAAGCACTGATTGGTTGCTCCTGTACATGCCTGAACCACTGGGGACCAGACCTGCTACCTACATACATGCTCTGACCAGGAATTGAACCCACGACACTTTGGTTATGAGATGATGCTCCAACCAATGGATCCAGATCAACCAGGGCTAATTGTCTGGTCTTAAGGTGCTCAATATTATGGACAACTGAGTTTCATGTCCTGGTGCTCAGAAAAAGTTGACTTAAGAAGGGCAAAATGCCACTTTAAAAAATCTATGTTTTCTTCTTCAAGGGTCCTCAATATTTGCAGAAAGAATGAGTCTTAATTTTCTGAAAGTGTTGAGTTTACTGTGCCCATGTGTATGTGTGTGCATGCATATCCACACATCTGTATGCCAAGTGCATACAGGGCTCTCCTCTCCCTGGTAGGAGTCCACAGAAAGGGAATCTTGTAGAAATATTAATCTTTTAAATTCACCAAAAGATTCCATTCCACTGGTTTGGTGTGACAGACTACAAGTCAGATAGACTACAAGTCAACTCCACAGCCTGGAGATGCAGCATGTGGCCTTGGGATTGCTGTCCATGGTGCTGACACATCTCTGAGCTAAGAAGACATGGTTGTTTCTCAGCTCTGAGACACTAGTGAATTGAATGGCCCTTGTGAGCTCTTATGTCAAAATGCTCATGGTTGTATGTATTTTATTTTCTCCTTTTGAACATCAATGCCTTTTAATGGTTCACATTTTGTTTCTTTTTTTCGGGAAGATTCATAACAAAAATACATGGAACTTAATATGAGTTTCAATACATTGGGCAATTACAAAAATCTAAACAAGAAAAGTCCTCGAATCATGATCCTTCTAGTGCAGACAGAACCTTCCATTCCACTAAGCAGAGCAAACTACAACTGCCTATTGTTCTAATTTCAGAGACTGGCATACTTGGAGACAAAACAAATAAAGATAGATAAAACTCAAGACAGTCAATTGCCTCAATCCCTCTATCCACTTTTTCCTTTTCTCATTTTCATCATATAACCAGATGGGATGAGGGCATGAGGCAGAGCTCTGTGGGACAGGGTTAGGTGCTCTGTTCACTGAGTGCCAAGTAAACACGTAAGTTTCCTGAGATGATCAATAACTGTACTTTGAATCAACCATTTGGTGTTGTACCTGAGAAACACAAGCAGAGGGGAGGGAATAAAAAAGGAGCTATAAGAACTGCTGGTAGGAGGTCTGATATCCACAGCCCATGTTTAAAATCCAACTTAAATAATGAGAAGATGGCCTGAATATAATCCTTAGTCAGTACATTTACATAGACACATATAATTGTGGAGTTAATACCTCTTTGTAATAACACAAATTGGAATGCTAACAAAGCATAAACATTTCTGACCAAATCCCACCTCTGCCGAAATCCTACCAGGTTTATTCATTCCTTCGACAGAAGTCAAAACCATTGGGTTCTTAAACAAAAATCTTTCACATTCACTTGCGTTCAATAATAATAACAGCTTCCTTTACAGAGCAATGATCATGAAAGAGTTAAATCATAAATGTGGAAAGATCTATTTTCCTATAAATGTAGTGCTTAGGATAGATATATGTATAACACGCATGAAAAATAAAGCCATAATATCTTGTTCTTAGCTTAAAGCTACCAAAAAAGTTTTAAACTAGTAAGTATTTCAGCTCACTTACATCAGCAGGTGATAAACTAAGGACATTTATTGTTTTCCCCCATTTAAGGTGTACATCTGCCTCCATGATGAATAACAGTGGAAATCATAATAGACTACCAAGTTCCATGCAATGGACTATTACCTCAAATAGTCTGGCCAAGTAGCTATTTCCTTTCCTAAACAAAACTAAATAATAATAATAATAATAATGATGATGATGATGATGATGTGATGTAGCACATCGGGGCAAATTTGGCCAGAGTCAAGCATAAAGTTAGTTGTTTTGAACATGTATCTTATTAGGGGAGGCCCGGTTAAACAGGTCAGTCAAGTAGAACAGTACATTTGAGTCCCAGTGTAGTCCCCTTTCATGAGACAAGCCTACTAGCCTCCAAGTGAGCCAAATCATGTCTTCCAAGCAAGAAGCAAACTTACCTGCACACTTGAGACATGACTTGTTTTCCAATGAAAATTGAGAGCTTTTTAAAAAATCTCTAATATCATTAACACCTTCTTATTATATTTGGCCGACTCCTTAGCAGCCGCCAGCCCTCCTGAGCCCCTCCAATACTGATGAGGTGATAGTCATAGGGCTCAGACAGATCCTTGGAGCAACTTATTTAAAAAAATTTTTTTTAAATTTATTGATTAGAGAGAGAGATTGAGATTGAGATTTATTGTTCCACTTATTTATGCATTCATTGGTTAACTTGTATGAGCCCTGAGCAGGGATCAAATAGGCAACCTTGGCATATCGGGACGATACTCTAACCAACTAGGCTACCCGGCCAGAGCCAGAGCCATTAATTTTTAGATTTTGAAGTTTGTCCTGCTGATAAGCCTCCAGGGTTGGAACATGGTTGTCTGTCTTCCTCTGTTTTCCAAACACAATGGGTACATCAGTTTCCGAGTTCAGTTCCGACAATGCTCCCTTGCGGCTGGCCCTGTCCTTTGAACACCCACTCCAGGACATCAGGCTCTTTAGGAGTCTCACCACTTTCTGCTCCCATGCAATGCAAAAAGGAACTGTATTTTATTTTCTCTCTGAAGAGAAACTTCAGTTTTTACTATATTGCAGTACAAAATTATGACTTACATATCCCAATGTATGTAAAGAATTCGCATACACCGAGAGTTCTATCAGGTTTCAGTTAATTACATTTCCCCTTCTGGACAGCACATGAACTATCCACTCTTTCCCATATCTCTCTTCCAACTTGACCTGACTTTGAAAACACTCTACGATTTTATCATAATGCCTGCATCGCCCTATCTCCTACTTTCAGCACACACTCCTAGCAATGGTGAGAGCAATTGCCTTTTCACCTCTCACATGCTACTGTCATTGCCCTCTATTTCTTAGCTCATTCTGGTTCCCAGACTGCAATTTCCGCACCCCCTCCCCACCTGCTGTGACTTCCTTTCTGCTCATGAAAAACCCACGCGGAATCCAAGGTCAAGCTCCTACCATGCCTCCTCCATGAAACCTTCCTTGATAATTCAAGTATTTTAGTTCTTCCTCTTCTCTTAATTCCTTCAGAATTTATTATTTGGCATTTCATCTTGGACCATAGCACATGTGGAAGGGAATCTCAACTTTAATTCTGTGCTAATGTAGTACAATAAACAGGGCATATGTTTTAGTATTAGACAATTCTCGATTTCAAGTCTAGCTCCTCTATTTTCTAGTTGTAGTAAGGTTCTTTACCTTTTGGAGCCTCACTTCTTCTCTAACCATGAAAAATTATATTAACCTATATATTATGAAATTATATATGCAGTATAAATTACTTGGCACACAACAGTCCCTCAATAGGCTTTTGCTCTCTTCTCTTCCCCACTGTAGCCTTCATACCACAGAGCACAATGTAGAACACATGGTAAATGTGGCTTTACTGAAATGCATACACAACTTTGTCTGCTCAACCTTGCTATGGAATCCACCCGCAAGAAACTGGATATATTTGATCGAGCACCTTTTCGGGAGAGAAGTCTCCACAAAGCCTGAGAGAGCAAACGTAAGAGAGACCATTTGGAGAAGAGGCTGGCTCTTGACAGGCTTATCATGATGGTTAATTTTATGTGTCAACTTGAGTGGGCTAAGGGGATGTCCAGAGAGCTGGTAAAATATTATATCTGTGTATATCTGTGAGGGTGTTTCCTGAAGAGTTTAGCATCTGAATAGGTAGACTATGTAAAGAAGATCAGGCTCGCCAATACGGGCATCATCCAATTTTCTGAGGGTCTGAACAGAACAAAATGGTAGAGGAAGGGAGAATTTCCTCTCTACCTGAGCCAGTACATCCATCTTCCCCTACCCTTGGACATCGCGGAGCTTCTGGTTCTCAAGCCTTTGGAATCAGACCAGGACTTACACCATTAGTCATCCCTCCCCAGTCCCAATTCTTGGGTCTTTGGACTTGGACTAGGGTTGGTTCTCAGAGTTCTCAGCTCTTCAGATGTGAACTAAATTATACCACCAATTTTTCTGGTTCTCCATGTTGCAGACAGCAGTTTGTGATACTTCTTGACTTCCATAGCCCTGTGAGCCAATTCCTATAATAAGTCTCCTCACCTATCTGTCTGTCTGTCTGTCTACACATCCTGTTGGTTCTGATTCTCTAAAAACCCTAATACAGTCATGTTCTCAGTCAAGGTCTGATGAATGAGTACAAATTACTCTAAAGGCATTCATGGATGTAGGCATTGATAAAAAAACACAATGTGTGTGGAAATCTGACTCCTGAGCAACCTATGCCCAAAAATCTTTAAAATTCAAAGCAGCGTTGGAGGAAATTTCCACTCACTACAGCATGCCAAATTTGGACATTCTCCCCCTGACATTTTTTATTTTCAATTACCAGGCAGGGTAGAATTTCTTCTGAAAAAGAGAAGAGAAAAGAAGATACACAGAATATCAGTTTTAAGTGTTACTTTTGTTCTTGAAAAGGCTTCTCATAGACTTGAAAAAAAAGCTTTTTTACTTCCTTCAGAGATTTATTTTGATAGAATTATCCAAGCCTTGTCAGGAAGAACAAAATTTTGTGAGCCTACCATACCAGTAAAATGCCAAATTATAGGCTGTAAGTTTTTTGTTTTATTATTTCTGGGTCCAGCCAAAGGGAGAAAAGAGTTTGAATCCAGAACTATTAGCATTTGGAGACAAAAGAGAGCCTTCACTGCAGCCTTCCCCCGGGGCTCCCTTCCCCAGCCCCACAGGTTCCATCGCTCAGGTGGGAAGATGTACCAACCCTCCCCACAGCGCCCCGCACCCCGCACACACACTCACACACACTTCTCTTCTGGAGATTCAAGGAGTTTACTAATAGGATTAATAGGATCAATTTCCCCAGTAACCTCTTTCAAAACCTTTAAGCCAGCTTCATAATGATCGCTAGGACACTAGCATTTTCTCTCTCTCTCTTTCAAAAAAAGTAACATTTTACTGAGGGCATTATGTATGCCCTGGTCTATCCTGGTCACAAAGCAGCAGTATAACGCAGTGGAAAGAGTTTAGACTTTAGACACACGTGGACAT
Organism: Mormoops blainvillei; assembly: GCA_004026545.1. Lineage (NCBI taxonomy): Eukaryota > Metazoa > Chordata > Mammalia > Chiroptera > Mormoopidae > Mormoops > Mormoops blainvillei. Next base: position 16,650 of record PVJD01009467.1, read on the forward strand.
GAATCTCAGCTCTACTACTGCCCAGTTCTGCTACTTTGGGCAAATTACCTAACGTCTCTGAGCCTCTGTTTCTTTATTTGTAAAGAGGAGATAATAAGATCCATATTGAGAGGTCACGGTTAGGATGAAAAATATATGTAAAACGCCTAATGTACTGACTTGCCTGCAGTAGGAGCTCAGTAAGTGATATGCTGTTATTATAAGTGAAACCTGGGACTACAACATCTGAGAGACACACTTTAGGTTTTGGAGATACCACAGGAAGGCTACTGTGGGTGGAAAGAGGTACCAAGAGGGAGCAAGTGAGTAAAGCTAAAGAAATGGGCAGGGGTCACATCACATAGGATCTCACGCAAACACAGTAAGGACTTTGGATTTTTGTTCTGAGTGTGATGGAAAAGGTGCAAGGGTTTTGACTAGGGGAATAAAATGATTAGATATTTGTGTAAAAAATATGACTTGGGTTGTTCTGTGAAAAACAGACTGTAGGTGGGCAGCAGTGAGGAGGCTCTTACAGTTGTCCAGGTGACAGCTGACGGTGGTTAGAGGTGACGACGCAGGTGGCAAGAACTGTGAAGTGCAACATGTCTTGATGGTGGAGTTGACAGGGCTTGTTGATGGACTGGATGCATCATGTGGGACAGAAAAAAGGAATAAATATGATCTTTAGGTTTTTGCTCTGAGGGATTCAGAGAACAGAAGAGTTATTAATGAGAGGGAAGACTGTTAGAGAAGCAGTTTGGATCACAGATATCTCTTAAACATCCGAGTGGGAATTTGAGACTGGCCCTCAGAAGAAAAGTGAGACAGGAATTTGGGTGCCATCATCACAGAAGGGGTATATAAAAAGCCACATGACCACAAGAGTTTGCCAAAGTAGACAGGGAAGAAATCCAAAAACTGAAGCTCAGGGCACTGCAGTGTTTAGAGGCTGGAGAAAGGAGAAAATCCAGTAAAACAGACGTAGGAGGAATGTTCTCCTCTGGATTTGGCAACACAAAGATATTGGTAAATGAAATGTTGGGGGCGAAAGCTTGATTTGTATAACTTCAAGAGTGAACAAAAACTAATGAAGCAGAGGGGAAAAACAGTATAGACAACTCTTTTCAGGAATGTTATTGTGAAGGAAAAAGTGCGGGCTGGTTTCTGGAGGGAGAAATAGAGTCTAGGGTTTTTTTTCTTTTTTTAAAGACAAAATGTATACTAACGGGAATCATTTAGCAGACAGGGGAACTTGATGGTGCAAAAGAAAGAAGAGAGACTTTCAGGAGTGAAATCCTTAAGCAGGAAAGACGAGATGCGATCTGAAATAAGCGGGAAGATGGGCCTGAGACAATGGGCTGCAAAAGGAAAGGCGGCCAAGTTTATGGGCACAGATGCAGGAAGCTGGTAGAATAACTGTCTTGCACATTCCAGAACAGGGCCTGGTCCAGAGCAAATTGCTGGAGAGTATTTTATTTGGGGGAAAGGTGGCATTATATCAGTATGAGATTCTGCAGCATAATATAGGGAAAGCTAATTTTATTTTTCCCTTGGTTCCCTCCCACTGACTCCCCCTGCAGTCTCTGTGGCTTTCTAACCAGACTCCAGCATGGACACTGCATGCTAATGAGACGACACTTGGTCCAATCCCAGGCACTTGTTTCTGAATAATTAATCTGGCACTTTACCAGCACCTACAAGCCACGGATTTTCTGATGATTAAATAAAAGGCCAAGGTTCTTAACAGCCATCAACTAGCTCTTCAATATGGTTTGGCTCCATGTCTTCTGAACACACTGGGAAGTCTGGACCGATCTGATGAAAGGGGAACACCGCCTCCCCCCGCCCCCCTCCCGCACCTTGGCCCTCCACCAAACCATAGCTCAGACAGCAGGGGGTTCAGCTTAGTCATTCCAGGAAGATGAAGGAAGATGGGAGGTCCTGGCGATTCTAACCCTTCATACCCATTTCAAGCATCACCTGAAGCCTCTAGCTTTTCTGAGTCCCTTCCAACCACTCGAGTGTCCTGTTTTTGTTGCTTTCTGGCAATTCTCACATCTCCCTCCACTAGCGTCATATTTCTCCTGAACGCAATCAACATCAGCTTAAGTTCCCCAGACTGCATGATTCAAGCCCTAAATTCAAAATAAAAGAAAGCCTCCTTTCTACTGAGAATTAAACAAACAAACAAACAAACAGACAAACAAAACCACCCAGGTTGCTCTCAGCTCAAATTTGAAAATGCCAAACAGAAGCCCCACCTTTTGAACAAGCTTTGAGATTTTCTTTGAAGATGACTGAAAGAGAAAAAGGATGGGTTAGCAGCTGGTTTTAAGAACTCCTGCTGGCACTGTGGAGCTTGCTGAATTCACAAGGGGCATCAGCGGCACTGACATGGCAGAGATTGTTGTGGCAGAAGCAACTGGAAAATGTCCTGAGACTGAAACGCAGACAGATTCACATCACCCGGGTGGACACGAATGACTTGCACTTTGAAGTGCCAGAGGCTCATACTGTCAGTTAAAGACAAGGGGGGAAAACACCACATTTCTAGTCTCCAAAGACCTTAGATCTTCCCAAACTCTGCAGGCAAATGCAGCTGTCGTGAATTTCTGTAGCTGGGCTGCCTCTCCGCGCCATCAGGGGAATCGTTGCCAGAGTTGCTGTGGGCAGTGTAGTCAGTAAAGCTGAATCAAACAATCACGGAAACCCTCTGAGAGGTTGTTAGTAACGATTTAACTTATAATTCAATGCAATCAAGCCTACAGCCTTTCCAAATACCAACCTTATTTTGGCAGTACTTAGTAAACTACTCATTCCTCTGAATATTCTTACAAGCTCAACAAATGGGTTTCCAAACAAGTTTTATGGTTCACCATTGACAGATAATTAGAAAGTCTTTTCAATCACCGGCATCTGGAAAAAGTAATTTTGTCCCAGCATAGGTATTTCTAGGAAATAAACAAAAGCCAAGGAGGACAGGCTGGCTGGAAGCTTTCTCAAAAGGAAAATCTTTCAAGAAGAGAATGTTCCCACACCAATTTTGTTTTTTTTTTTTTAATCGGAGTCATTACATTTTTTAAAAAAGATTGTATTTATTTTAGAGAGAGGGGAAGGGAGGGAGAAGGACAGGGAGAGAAACATCAATGTGTATATGTGTGATTGCCTCTCGCATGTTCCCTACTGGGGACCTGGCTTGCAACCCAGGCATATGCCCTGACTGGGGAATCGAACCAGCAACCCCTTGGTTGGCAGGCCGACGCTCAATCCACTGAGCTATACAGCCAGGGCTCCACACCAATATGATTAGCAAAATACACACAGGCTTTGAGTAGTGTAGAGCAACAAAAGAATATGATGTGATGAAGGAAGGCGTATCTGGTTAAATATCTGAAAGTGCGAAGGAGTAGGAACTGATAAAACGTAGTAACATCTCATGAATTCAGTCCTTAAATGAATCTAAAATTCCCAAGTAACAGGTTTCTAAAGTCTGCTTAGCACTTTCAAATTTAGTCAACAAGTAATGGTACACTGAACCAGGCTCTACATGCAAGGGGAGAAGTATAACCAAACATGAGTTCTCAGTCAATTTCTGATACAGTTGAGAAGGCAAGACTAACAGAATAAAAGGGGATATAATTAAATGTCAAATTGTGTGATTCTGATTTTAAGTTAATATAAGAAGTTCAGAAATGAGAGAAATCAGTGTTGACTAGGGTGGAAGAGTTCCTGAGAGGTACAAAAGACCCCAAATAAACCTATTTATGTCTTCTACTGGCCTGCCTGCAATTGTCATCTTTATTACTGTGCCTTTGCATCAAGGCTGTTAGTTTAAAACAGTACCAGGCAGTGGTTAAATACCCTGGCTCCAGAGCCAGCCTGTCTGGGTTTCAACCCTGGCTCAACCACTTACTGGCTATGAAATCTTGATCAACTTAGCCTTTCTGTGCCTCAGTTTCTCATTTTTAAAATGTAGTTAGTAACAGAATCCACCTTACAGAATCATTGTGAAAGTTAAATGAGTTAATTTATGTAATGCACTCAATAAATTTATAATCAGGTGTGAATCAGAATAATCTGGAAGTTTTTATAGAATATATGTGTCACGGGATCTGTACAAGCTGAAGGAACTCAGCCCCCTCAAGTAGCGAATTATAGTTGGGGAGATAGTGGTAGCGAGTAGTGCAGTCCCGTAATTTCTAGGTGACTTTCATTCCTCCCAATCAGGCCTGGTAAGCAAGATGGGAAGCCAAGAACAGCCACCATCAGTGTCCTTGCAATTTAATGTAACGGAAAATTCATATATTCTTTCCTAAGCCCAAGTAAACATCTATTAGTCTGCCTCTACAAATTAAACTGAACTTATCAGAGGGTAAGTTACATAAAAATTTTCAACCTTTGGAAGATAAATTTTCAACCCTACAGAGACACAAGCTAAAACTGAAATTCCACGTTATCTATTGCTCAGAGACATTAAATATATTTTCTAGTTCCTTAAAAAGAACAAACGAAAGTCAATTAACCAGGAAATTTAAGAGAACTCATGTCACATTTTAGGAATTAACAATGACTATGAATAATACTTCCTAAAGTTTATGATCAGCTGTTACAAGAATTATAACTATTTTCTGTCCTGAAAGGACTCAGTTGTATAGTACATTGAACTGCCAATTGTGTTTGACTATTATTCTATATTGATTTATTCTGACACTATCTGCCCTGTGGGAAACACACGAACTTTCTGCCTTCACACATGGTAACACTGGGAAAATACCAGCAACAACTCCTTGTTGCCAGTGTTGGTTACTTTCTTATAGTAAATGACCCTGCATCTGTCTTCCTGGTTTGTAGGATTATGAAAGAAGTACTATTTGACAGAGTTTTGCTGAGGGGTATAACAATAACAAATTGGACCTTCACTTATAATGAGAACCTTGGGGCTGTGTGCAAATAAAGGTCTAAGCACGATATTTTTTTGAATAATTGGGAATTACATACATGAATAAATTTGGATATGAAAGATGTAGTCACAGATGAAAAAAGCCCTTGATTCATCAGACAAGTTGCCTTAAGAGAAAATACAATCATAGCTAAACATTAAATCTGCTGCTTAAAATGTTAAGGTATTTAAGCAAAATAGGCTTTTAAACTCAAGGCAATCACTTGCTTCTTTGCTCACACTATTTTGAATGTATTTGTGTGAAAACTGGAGGAGACTCCAAAGAGGCTGACAAACAACTATGAATCATCAGCTATTTTCTGATCCTTTGTGATTTTAAGTAAACTGTTAGGATGCCCAAAAAAACCCTCCAAAAAGATGAATTGACCAAAGTGAAATGAAATTAACATCTACTGCCTTATAAATTTCCCATTCAGGGTGTTGAGTACCATAATTTCAGCTCAGAAGTTTGATGATAAATACAAAACATGCAATACCTATTTAGTCAGGGTCACTGACCTCTTTTCCCTTAGACTGTCAAATAAAAAAAAAAATGACAACAACCAAAATAACAATAGTTGTCCGCTGTGAATTAATCAAAATTATACCTACTTTTGTCAGATTGCCAAAAAATGTACTTTTTGGTGTGCCACACAATTTTAGTAATTAGTTTATGTGTGCCATGAGATGAAAATCACTATAATGGCTACAAGCTCAGATACTTAGTGTTCAAACAACGCTAAGTTTTGATGTTTGGGCAACTTTTTGCTGGAGAAGTGAATCAACCATGTTGTTCATGAGCAGGTCTCCAGCTCTCAGAGGTACAGACCCGTATGTCAGTCTGTCTGGTGGACATGACTGAGTACAGTGGTTTTCAGACTCTAAGTCATGCTGTATTAATGAGTAGTAAAACCAAAATACAACCAGTATTTAAGACCTTTTCTTTATAAACATTTAAAAATACACACTAAGTATAGGGAAGAGTAAAATGAACTCCTACATACTCATCAGCCTGATTCAATGATTATCAACATATTGTCACATTCGTTTCTTGTATCATTTTGTTCTTTTATTCTTTGGGGAGGTATCTTAAAGGACATTCCAGGCAGCAAATTAATTTACTTCTACATATTCCAGCACACATCTCTAAAAAAATTTTCTTATATAGCCACAAAGCCCATTATTACACCTTAAAAAGTTGGCAATAATTCTTGGTATTGTGCAATACACCTCAAATGTCTAAAAATGTCTTCTTGTAGCTGGTTTGTTCAAATTAGAATCAATCGGCATTTTTAAAAGAATGAAATAGAAGAAAACAGATTAGCAAATACCCAAGTGCATCACATGTAATAAGCCTCATTATTGTTTTGTGAAATTTATTTTCGTATGTGTGTATTTGTGTCATTTAGAAAATGTATTTTCTTACCATTGGTCCCAGTCACAGAACCGCGAAAGTCATTGGTTTAGCGATTCTTTCTAGGCTGACACCTGGGTGCAAAAACCATGTCCTATAGTTTAAGGAGGGATGTATGTATACACCGAAAGGTGCTCTCTCTCTTTGCTCTTGCCGTAACCTGTGCCTAGAACTTCATTTGCCACCATGCCTACTATTTCACATCTTCCCTAGCCTCCAATAGCTGGAATGTCATTCCTACCGTGGAAACATCTGTTTTCCCGTCCAGGAGTCACCTGGTTTCCCTCTTCTTCGGGAAACTCATCACACTGCCTTATGTAATGATTACCTGTATAGAATAGTATGTGTTTTTTTCTCTCAATACATTAAGATCATCAAGTACAGAATGCATAACTTCCTTGCCCTGTGCTTAGCTTACTTATGCAAAGCACTTATCAATTGAATAAACTGAGTTAGGAGTTCAAGACACTAGTTATAGCTTACTAGCAGTGAAGACGTTGGTGTCAAATAGATTACAAGAAAAGACTGGAGAAGAATTCAAATTCATGAGGTTCAGACTTGATCATGTAAAGCAACATCAATAATAATTGTAGCTATGCTATTTTTCAGAGTTTCCTATGTCCTTGGTACCACAAGTTAAAGTAAGTGCTTATTTTAACTAATATTCTGACATCAAAATTACAACTATACTATAGAACAACCATCACTTAGAACTGTCAGAAATCAAGCTGAATGGAAGTCCTACAACCATGGAATTAAAGAAGAAACCACATTAAGACTGGTACGGAGGGTGATGACAAGCAGGGGGCTGGTCCCAGTCCCACACTAGGCCCCCCAGCCCAAGGTTCCAGTGCTAGGAAGATAAGTCTCCATAACTTCTGGCTATAAAAACCAGTGGGGATTGAGGCTGTGAGAGACAGAAACTTCTGGAGTCCCAAAAAGTTCCTTTAACATAGCCCCCGCAAAAACTTACTCAGACTCACTCCCTCTGAGCTCCAGTGATAGGGTAGCAGATTGAAAGGCATCAGAGACATACCAGGAGGAGCTAAATTGTTCGGCATCAGGGCAAGAGCCGGAGGGGCAGTTTTCGCCCAGATAGAAGTGCTGGCAGAGGTCATTGTTCCTTTTCTGAGACCTCCTCTGATGGAGCCACAGAGCTGGCAAGGCAGGTGCCATATCTAAGGCTCCATCAGTCTGGCTTACACTGTTTGCCCCACCCTGGTGATTCCTTGAGGCCCTGCCCCACCAAACTTTGGGCCCACCAAGCCGTTTACAGTGGTTTTTCTATACAAATCGCTTATCCTGGCCCACGCTTCAGGTTTTCCTAAATTCATTCCAACAAACAGCATCTGGCTATAGCGAGCCCCATACCTCTTGATTAGCAGCCTCAGGCCCAGCACTAGAAGCAGTTGGCCTTGGTTCACAGCTTGGCCTCCCCTGGGTATCTCCAAGCCCAGCACAAGTAGCAGCCATCTGCAGATTGCTTTGTAGCTTATACTGTGTGATCCTGGACAGGACACAGATGGTGGTTGACCTTGGATGTGCCAATAGCAATCGAGGTTCAATTACAGCAGGAGGGTATACACAGCCGACACAGTGAGCACACCTTGAGCACCCAGCTTGGGGAATAGGGGAGGCTGTGCCACTGGACCCTAAGGACACCTACTACATTAGGCCACTTTACCAAGCCTGGGAGACATAGCAGTTTTACCTAATACATAGAAACAAACACAGGGAGGCTGCCAAAATGAGGAGACACAGAAACATGGCCCAAACGAAAGAACAGAACAAAACTCAGGAAAAAAACTAAACAAAATGGAGAAGAGCAATCTCCTAGATACAAAGTTCAAAGCACTGGTTATAAGGACACTCAAGGAACTTAGTGAGGACCTCAACAGCAGACAGAAACGAAGGTAACACTAATTGAAACAAAGAACAATTTACAGGAAAACAACAGTAGGGTGGATGAAGCTGAGGCACAAATTAGTGATTTGGAATATAAAAAAGCAAAAAACAACCAATTAGAACAGCAAGAAAAAAAAAAGAATCCAAAAAAATGAGGATACTGTATGGAACCTCTGGGGCATCTTCAAGTGTTCCAACATCTGGATCATCGGGGTGCTGGAAGAAGAAAGAAAGTAAGAAATTGAAAAAATATTTGCAAAAATGACAGAATACTTCCCTAACTTAGTGAAGGAAATATACATACAAGGCCAGGAAGCACAGAGAATCCCAAACAAGATGAACCCAAAGTGGCCCACACCAAGACACATCATAATTTTAAGGCCAAAGGTTAAATACAAAGAGAGAATCTTATAAGCAGCAAGAAAAAAGCAGGTAGTTATCTACAAGGGAGCTCCCATAAGTATGTCAGCTGATTTCTCAAAAGAAACTTCGCAGGCTAGAAGGGACTGGCAATAAATATTCAAACTGATGAAAAGCAAGGACTTACAACCAAAATTACCCTACTCAGCAAAACTATCATTTGGAATTGAAGGACAGATAAAGAGATTCCCAGACAAGAAAAAGCTAAAAGAGTTCATCACTACTAAACCAGTAGTAAATAAAATGTTAAAGGGACTTATTTAAGAAAAAGATGATAAAAAATATGAACAATAAAATGGCAATAAATATGCATCTATCAACAATTGAATCTAAAAAACAAAATAAACAGACAAGCAGAAGAGAAATAGAATCACAGACACAGAGGAAGTTTTCATGGCTGCCACATGGGAGGGCAGTGGGAGGGATGGGCCAAAAAGGTGGAGGGATTAAGAATTGCAAATTAGTGGTTACAGAATAGTGATGGGGAGGTAAAGTACAGCGCACGGAACAGAGTAGCCAGAGAACATACATGCATGACCCAAGGGCATGGACAATGCAGTGTGGAAATTGCCTGAGGGAGTGGCAGGGGACAAAGGCAGAAAAACTGGGACAGCTGTAGTAGCATAAACAAGAAGATATAATTTAAAAAAATAAAATTTGGGGGTCATTTAAAAAAACCCCAAAACTTAACATTCCCCCAAAAATCCTAGGAGGAAAGGGTAGGTATGACCAGTTTTATACATAAAGAAATCAAGTAGTTGATTACTTTGGCAAAATCTAGCTCCGAAGCTGTCCCTCTAATAAGACTCTGTTCAGGAGCTATGCCATTCACTGGGGCAGGCAGAGACCCTAATTTCCCAACCAATGTTTGACTCCGTTTCATAATTCAGAATAAGTTAAGGGAGAAACCAAGGATGATCAACTTCAACTTCTGTTTCCACTTTGTCACACCTTCTGGAATCTAAAGACATCTAAGAAGAACTTGGAAAGTCTGTACTGAAAAACAAGCAAATACCACTTTTTCTCTTATACACACATGAAACACACAGACACCTGTGCACCTTGCATGTGTTAACAGCTAGTCATCCTTCTAATTCCAATCTAAGGATCCTTTCCCTGGGAAGCTTTTGACTCCCAGGTGAGGCATACTCTCTCACGGAAACTTGTTTCTTTTTCAGAACCACTGTTTCAATGTATAATTCATTTAGTGTGATTATCTGATGAACATCTGCCTTGCCCTCTGGAATGTAAGCTCCATAATTGTAAGGACTGCTCCTACTTTTGCCCATGTTTTTTTCTAGCACCTAACTTGCTGCTTGGAAGATCTTAGGTGTTCAATAAAGAGTGAATACATTCATGAGTGAATAAATGAATGCCTAGGTAAATTTCAACAGAGGTTTCATACTTCTAGAGGTATTTTGGTATAAAACAGAGAATGTTGGTTGGAGATTAAAGGTTTCAAGGACAGTAGCAATTCGATGAGATCATCCATATGTTCTCACCGCTACTTCTACCAGCCTTAGTACATCTGTAACCACATACCTTGTCTTTCCTTCTGTGCCAAAGGCTGGACTATCTGGGTTCCTATCTAAAGTCAACCCCTTCATTTTTGCACCAGATCACACGCCTCTCATTTACTCAGTGTACCCTTTCTCTCTCCCAGGCACTATCAGTTCTTCACTCTCTACTGTAGCCCTGACCAACAGAATTTTCTACAGTGATGGAAATTTTGTGTCTGTGCTGTCCAATATGGTGGTTTCTAGCTACAGGTGGCTATTGAGAACATCAATGTGCTTAATCACTGAGGAACTGAGTTTTAAAAATGTAGGTTAAATTAAATTAAATAACTACATAAGAATAATTCCATCAGTATCAAAAATGCTGCTACTTCATCTTAAAAAATTAATCTCTACAAATTAGTGGTTACAAAATACTCAGAAGGATGTAAGCAAAGCATAGGGAATATAGTCAATAACATGGTGATATCTATGTATGGCCAGTTGGGGTATTGGAAATATTGAGGAGAATATTACATAAAGTATGCAATTGTTTAACCACCAAGCTGTGAAGCCAACAAAATAAAATAGAGAGGAAAAAAAACCAAACCCTAATCTCCCTGACTTTATACTTCCCTCTACAAAACCACCCCCTTTCTCGGCTCCCTCCTTCACAGTTTATTCTACAAAAGGTTTGTCTACTCTCCTTGTCTCCACTTTCCCTTCCCATGTTGAATTCACTTAAATCAATCTTTTGACTCAGCATATCATCAAAATTGCTCGTTGCAGCATCACCAGGGACCTGTGAGTTGCCAAATCGTCTGGTCAATGTTGAGTGCTCACTTTACCAGAATAGCAGCATTTTATGTGGTTGACAATGTCCTCCTTGAAAGACTTCCTTCTCTCCACCACTTTCTCTTGGTTCTCCTCCTACCTCTGGCTATTCTTTCTCAAGGGTCTAGTGCTGGATTTTCATTTTCACATCCTCTAACTATTGAAATGTGACAAGCCTCCATCCTTGGATCTCATCTCCTGTTTATTCATATTTTCTTCCTAGACGTTCCATGGCTTAAAATATCAGGTTTAAGTGGTAGATTCCCAAATGTATCTCTAACTTCGAACCCCAGACTAATATGTCACAGAGCCAATTCTCTACTCAAACTTGACGTCTGGATATCTAACAGGTATCTCAAGCTTAATATTCCAGAAGATCACTTTTAATTTTGACTTTTAAATCTGTTTTCCCTCTGTCTTCCCAATTTTAATCAGTGCCATCTCCTTCTTTCTCAGGCCAAAAATTTCGGACTCATCCTTGGTTTATATACCCCACAGCCAGTCCATCAGTAAATCCTGGTTCTATTATTTAAACAGTGAAAACTGACCCTTTCTCATTATCTCACCTGCCACCCACTCAATCCAAGTCACTATCATTGTAACAGGGCCCCCTCCAAATGGGAGTTTGTGACGGTGTCTAGAACATGGGGTGTCCAAGAAAAATATAAGATATTCTCCCTCCCCCACCCTAAGGCAGACCACCATCAGCCATCAGGAAAGGAAGACCTGGAGCAAGGCCTTTCTGACTTACTTTGCATGTCAATAACAGGTCAGCTTCAGACCTGCCATAGAGCAAGGCCATTGAGAGTCATTTTACATGTTAATAACAGCAAGATAGCTTCATACCTGATATGCAAAGATGGCTATTTTGCATATCAACAGGGCTAACCAGGAAGGTCTGCTTAACTGAAACCCAGGAGTAGACTGGGAAGAAGCTCCCTGAGTTACAGAGCTTCTGCGTGAGACCTGAAAGATGGTTCTCCCCCACCCCACGGGGAACAATGCGAAGACTAGGCGGGAAGGAAAGGGGAGGGGAGAAACGACTCTTGCTGGTGGGCCATGAGAAGGTGCCACGTGGGTTTGGATTAAGAACTGGAGATCTCAGCGATACAGCTGATGGTGCTGGGAACCGCGAGAGGCCTGCCCAGCCCAGCTCTGGCCGTAGGACTTACGTTCTTTTCTTCCTGAAGGATGGTACCCCTGACTGGCCTGACTGGGCAAAGCAGGGGAAAGGCAGGACTGTGTGTTGGTGGGTGTTTTAAAGGGATTTTGAGATTTAACGGCGACATTTAGCCATTATTCAAAAACCTGTATAACTTTTGAGCTAATAATTCCTTTCCTTTTCACCAAACTCTGGCATTGAGAGCCACAATTTCTAAGGGAGGCGGGCAAAGGACCTAGAACAGAGGGACCCCAGGGAAGGTTGGGTGTTGTTTCACTAACCATATCTGAGCAACCCCCAAACGGGTCCACATTCAGTAACACCATCTCTAGTCTAGATTATTGGGAGAGCTTCCTCACTAATCTCCCTACTTTCTTTTACTTTTATTCCCTTAAAATCACCTGCAAACGGCAGCCAGTGATCCTTCAAAACTACAAATGGATTCATATCATAGCAACGCACCAAACTTTACAATGGTTTCCTATCTCATTCTGAACAAAAATCGGAGTTCTTACAGCGGCTTATTAACACCCTGCACGACCTGGCCCCCAACTGCATCTGACCTCTGCCCACCAACCCTCCCCTCCTTGCCTTGTTTTTCTCACATCCACCCCGTACTCCTTTCTCCTCTTTGAAGGGGCTACACGTGTCTTCCTCAATCCCTACAGCCTGATTTATTTTACATCACAGTTCTTATGTTTTCCCAAATTAAACATTGGAATGCTTAATCAGAGACCAGGCTTGGCCTGTTTTGGTCTCTGCTGTATCCCTATCTCAAATAGAGTCCAGTACTGAATATGTGTTCCATAAATGTATTGGAATGCGTGAATAATTAAATCATATTCCTAATGCCTAAGAGTATAACCCAGAGTAAACCACTGAACCTTTTTTGGATCTCATTTTCCTCATCTCTCAAAAGAAAGATGAGCTAGATAATCTCAAAATACACATCTATTCAGTAAATATTTAATTCAACCTACTGGGTGCTTGGCACTGAGTATGTGCTTGGGCTACAAGAAAAAGTCACACAGTCCTTGCTCTCAAGAAGTTGACTGCCAAACGGGAAATTACCGGGGAAGTCTTCCAGAGGAAACTTCTGAGTGCTCACCTGGGAACGGGTAGGTACAGCTTGGTGAAGAGGGAGTGGAAGCCTGTCCCACGTGTGCACAGGGAATGCTTCAGGACTGTAAACTCCGTGAAAGCAAGAGCCTTCTGTTTTATCCCGTTTGGCTCCAGACTCTTAATCATACGGCTCTTACCTCCGATGCTGGTGCATTTATTGACGAAAGGGGCAGCGTGGGAGTTGGGGGAGATAACGAGTTTAGTTCCAGCTTTAAAACCACACGACCTTTTTCAGACTCCATGTATTTCGTAAGCGAGGCACTGCTTACGGACTTAGGGTTGGACCTACGTATTGCTTCACACTGCCCCCTGGCCCCGATAATACTAATCACGTTTTACGTATCTTGGAGGCCCCTAGCAAAGCGCAAAGGTCCTCAACGTTTTTTCTGTTCCACATTTCTGAGAGCTTTGGAGCGCTCCCATCAGTGACCACGGCGACTTCAACGCGGAGCATCAGCCACTGAACGCGAGCGACAAGCCCAGCCTCTGCAGAGAAACTAGTCCACACTCTGGAATCATCATAGTCGGCCGCTTGGGAGAGTTTTGCAGCGTTCCTGTTAGTTGGCCCCCTGCAAGTCCCTGCGCTAACCTGGGAGGAGTCGACCTCTTCCGACTCTACCAGCTGAATAGCGTAGGGGTGGAGCGACTGTACATGCTGAGATGAAAAAGGGAAGACAGAAAGAGAAGCTCCATTCAATAACAGGTCAAATCACATGGCCATTTAAAAGTGGCACGGGGCTCGCATCTCCTCAGGGATGTAGGTTTTTTTTTTTTACATCTTCTAAGCTAAAATGACACTTGCCTCCCCTTACGTCTGGCGCGCTGGGCATTTGGTCTCTCCCGCGCCGGGCCACCCTGAGGTCACGTGCTCCCCCTGTCCTCCTTGCGGAACGTGCAACCTGCTGGGGACAGCCGAGCCATGGCAGCCCTTCTGAGACCCGCACGCTGGCTCTTCCGCGCCGGGGTGGCTCCGCGCCTCCCGCTGTCCCTGCGCCTCCTCGCTGGTGGTCCAGGCCGGCCGCACGCCTCCGTCCGTCAGCCCTCAGCTGGCGCCGCACCTGTCGCCGGGTGAGTGCCTCAGCCCTCCTGCAGCTCAGATGGATCCCGGGGTCGTAGATGCTGGCAGTAGAAGGGTGCCTCCTGTGCCCTCTCCGTGCCCATTTTCCCGCTCCAGGGCTAAGCATCCTGGGACCCCGGGCCATGCTGCCCACCAGGGGTGACTAGGTTGGTCGCCTTCGGAAGGTCATGGCCGCGGGCATGGCTTCTTTCCGGCTGGAGCTTGCCCTCGGGCTGCCTTCAGTGTGTGAAGCTGAGAGGGGCTCTGAAGGCTGCTGCGAGGGTCAGGTGTCATTCCTGTCCTAGGGTCGACCAGCTTGTGTTCTGTCCCTTGTGCAAGCGTTATTGGTGTGAAGTAGTAACCACGTGGGACTTAGTTTTCGAGTGTTATTTATTTTTTTGTGGTGGGGGGAGAATAGGTTGGGAATTTCGGGTGAGCTAGGGATAGCTTAGAGATAGACGTGTCGTAATGATCAGTTTGGGCTTTTGCCTGAATTTTCCCGGAGTTTTCCTTCTAGTATTTACGAGAGTGTGGTCTGGGTTGAAATTGTCACAGTAGACTCAGTAAATGTCAATGAATGAATGAATGAACACATGCAGGGCACTACTTGAGAGGGGCTTGCCCGTGCAAAGGCAAGTTAAATCCTCGGTGGGTGTCCAATGTGTGAGTAAATGCCCTAATGGACTGAGGTTTTTCAGGAGATAGATTTGGTATTAGACTTTTTTGGGTGGGTGGGTGGGTGGGTCGGGGGAACAGGAAGCTTGTTGAAAGTGTTAATTTGAATAGTATTCTGACCAGCTGAGAAGGGGAAATGGGCAATGAGGTTTGAGGTTTGGGGGGAAGCTGATTTTGGGACGAGTAGTATTTAAAGTAAAGGTATTTTGGGAAACAGCATAAGGACTAAGGGCTAAGGATCTGGAATAGGCCAGGGCTGGCTCTATTTCCGTAGTGCCATCGGCCAAGTTACTTAACGTCTCCAGGCCTATTTCCTTAGTTGTAAGGTGGAAGTAGTAATAATGTTGGTAGTATTGTATGTAAAGCACTTAACATGGGACCTGGTACCTAGTATGAATAAGTGCTTTATTAGTTACTATAGTAATAACTATGATTACATGGATCTTGGCGGACCATCCTGGAAACCTACCCTCTACATAAAATTATGTGGAGGAAGTGTTTTATGACTTCTTAACAAATTAGTTACAAATTTTGGAATGTTGCCTACTTGTGACCTAGAGCCTGCCTAGATTTTCCCAGTAGGCCTCAATAGTTAACTTTCGTGTCTCTGCTTTCACAGAACTACATCTTTTGGCTTTCAAAGAGTTTCTTTTGACAAAGAAAGTCATGCCTGTTACACTTATTCATCTTCACTGTCGCATGTGAAGGAACCCAGTTTAGGAGAAAGGGTGTTAGAAGGTCTGGGTGTTGATCAGACCTGGGTTCCATTTACTCGCTGTGAAATCTTCTCTGATCCTCAGTTTCATTATCTGTAAAGCAAAGGTAACAGGCCTGCTTCTTTGTAAAGTTTATTTCTTGTCTTTTAGGACTCAACTTAAATGCCGTTTGTTTGTTTGCTTCTTTCTTCCCTTTCTTTCTTATTATTCCTCATCCACGGACATACTTATTGATTTTACAGAGAGGGGAAGGGAGGGAGAAATACACCGATGTGAGAGAGAAACACTGATAGACTGCCTCCAGTACACACCCAAACTGGGAGGTGCCAGGAACTGCAGCCTAGGCATGTGCCCTGACCAGGAATTGAACCCGTGACCTTTCAATTTATGGGACAGTGCTCCAATCAACTGAGCCACACCAGCTGGGGAATATGCTGTTTCTTCAGGCAAGCCTTACCTCAACACTCACTCTAAAAAACTATCCTTTAGTTTTATCAAGGCATGTCTCACTTGTCTGATATTATTTCTCTTTTCTCTGTTTTCTTAGTAGAAAATGAGTTGCATGAGAGCAGAACTTTGACTTGTTCACCACTGTGATGCTCAGCTCAAAGCAAGTAAAGAAGGATTTGTTCCCTTTTTCTCCTGGACACTGAAAACTTTCTATACAATCTTCTGTCCCTTAGGCTGTAAGCATGCCTAGATCTTTTGCTACCCGAAAGACAGAACCTTTCCTGGGAATCTGGACGTAACTCTAGATGCAGCCAGTCTCTCTTCCCTGTCTGTACTGCCATCCTTCGTTTCCTTACTTCATGTTCATTCTTCTACCCACTGCACTCCCCACTGCAAAAGCCATTGTTGTCTTGTTTATTAATGTTTTTATTGTATATTTTTAAATTATAAAGCTTGCCCTGGCTGATATGACTCAGTGAATTGAGCACTGGCCTATGAACCAACGGGTCACTGGTTCGATTCCTAGTCAGGGCACATGCCTGCGTTGCAGGCCAGGTCCCCAGTAGGGAGCATTCAAGAGGCAGCCACACATTGATGTTTCTCTCCCTCTCTGTCCCTCTCCCTTCCCCTCTCTCTAAAAATAAATAAAATCTTTTCAGAAAAAAACAACAAACCCATGTGCCATGAGAAACAACTGCAAAATACAAGGGAAAAGCAATAAACTGAAAATGACCCGTAAGTCTATCATTGATGTATGTAACTTCTTTTAATCACTTATGTGTGTGCGAGATGATCTTCGTTCAAAACCTTGACCTCTGGCATATTACTCTGTCTCCCCTTTCCCCTTTATGAAACCCTTTTCTTGGTATCAGTGACACCAGTCTTTCTTGATTTTCTTTTCTGTAGGATTTTTCTCACTCATTTTGTTGCTTCCTTTTTCCTCTGTTTATCTCTTAAATGCTGATGTTTTAGGGGGTTTTGTTCTTAGTCATTTAAAAAAATTCTTTTAATCCTTCCATTTTCAGGGCATCAGTTCCCACCTTCCTGTCTGATGATGGGATTATTCCTCCTCCTGTACATAGACTATCTATTAGACATCTACTGGTTGAACTACAGGTACTTCAGACCCATCCCATCTCATTGGACTCATATTTCCTCCCAAAACTGTTCCTTGTGTATTCCCTTCTTTAGTGAATATTGCTATTTCTGTTTCTTTGAGATTTCTCATTCATATATCATTGACACATTTTCCCTATGTGTTGATTTCACAAGTGATTGTCCTGTTATATCTCCTTCATCTGGAATGAATCCCTTCTTCCTCCAGCGCCCACGTCAATCCTTAGTCTCCCTGATAATTTGATCATGTCATTTTCTTACAGTCAGACACTGTGGTAGCTTCCATTAGGTCTAGGATAAGGTGCTTCATAATCTGGAGATGCCTCTGGATCCTCACTTCTTAATGAGTTTTTTCCATGATATCCTATTGGGTTGGCCAAAAAGTCTGTTTAGTTTTTTCTGTAAAAGACACATTTTTCATTTACACCAATAATTTTATTGACTTGGATATTTTGAGTATGTCAGCTGTCTCCTGTGTGATATAACATTGATTGTTCTCAGTTAACATCTTGATTACTATCAACCTCAGCTGGTTTACCTGACCGTAGAGCATCGTCCAGCGAGAAGTCTCTAGCATGAAACTTTGCAAACTACTTTTGACACATTCAGTCATCCCCAGTACCTTCTCCATACACTGCACAAATCTTTTTTGCATTTCAGCTGTGTTTTTACCTTTCTTGAAATAATAAAGCGTAATATGCCGAAAATGTTGAATTTTTTTTCCATCTTCAGTGTTAAAGTGACCACACAAAAATTCACCGATATTGATGTTTTTATTTTTTTAAATGCATGCCAATATGACAGCTGTCACACAACAATCTAACAAGACTGTTTTGAATGAAGTTAAAGACAGCCAAGCGCTACTAAAGCCATCTTATGGAAAAAAGCCTAATGAACTTTTTGGTCAACCCAGTATATTCTAGTTATACCAAATTACTGTTTCGAAGTCCGCAGAGCTTCTGGAACTATCATGAGCATTAGGATTTCCTGGGGATCTCATTAAAAAATGTAAGTTCTGATTGTGTAGACCTAGGCAGGGGACTGAGATTCTGCGTTTCTAACAAGCCCCCAGATGATAAAGATGCTTCTGGTGAGTGGACTAGAAAGGCTCTGATGGACGATGTGTTTCTGCTTGCCTTTGAATATAATGTTCGCTTTTGGAATTTATGTCCCCTTTCCCCTACTGAAGTTAAATCTTTCTTGACTGCTTCTCTCATTTGACTGCTCTTCTCATTCGACTGCTCCTTTCTTGTGCTTTCTCTCACAGCCTGAATCACTAAGGCATCCATTGACATGATTACATGTGTTCTGGCTGTAAGTTCCTTGAAGGCAGGAACTTTGTCTTACTCTTTTTGTCTTGAGTTGAGTCTATCAATGAAAATCTTAGACATTAAGGAAGGGATATTGTGAGAGGCAAAGAAGTTTGAAGGGGTACTTAACCTGTTTATGTAGTATACTTAATTTCCACAAATTGACCCTGATGTTTATTCCCAGGAATGTCCTAAGAAGGAAAGATGAGTATTATAATATTAAGGGAAATTATTAGAATTTATTAATCTGTTTTCAAAATTAGAGCATCAAAAAGTATGTAGTTTTATATTCTTTAGTCTTACTCTTCATTTGCCAATCTCAGCACTTTTTTCTTTTTTTAAGCAAATGTTTTCTTAAGAACCAGCTCTTACCCTATCCTCTGTGGGATGGTGGAAGAAAAACCTTTTTTTTTTTTTTTTTAATTCTCACCTGAGGATATGTTTATTGATTTTTAGAGAGAGAGAAAGGGGGGAGAGAAACATCGATGTGAGAGAGAAACATTGGTTACCCCCACCTGCATGTGTCCCCACTGGGAATCGAACCCACAATGTGGGTATATTCCCTGAGCAGGGATAGAACCCTCAACTTTTTGGTGTACAGCATGATGCTCCAGCCAATTGAACCACCCAGCCAGGGCGAGGAGCAATACTTTTGTTTTTTCACCCTTCTAGATCAGAAGCTGCTTATATATTTCTTGTGATAGTTTTAAGAATAATACTTGTGTTCTTCAGAGGAAAGATTAGCTTTGAGCTAAATCAGTTTGGAAGTGGATCTAGAGTGATGGTTGGCTCAAAAGTGAAGATCACCTATTGCCCAATGACAAAATGATATGACTTCTAATGTTGGAAGGAAAGAAAACTTTCCCTTGTTTACCTCTCATTAAAAAAGATCTTCCCAAAAAAATATTAAGAGTATGTCTGGATCCTTTGGGGTTGTGATTCAGCCTGTGCTCTTTGTATGTATAAATTCATCAATTACAGAGGGCTCTGATAGGCACAATACAACTATTACATATGTGCTGCCCACAGGAGATGAATTTACTGTGGCATTTCAGAGAGAAGAACAATTTACTGTAGTATTTCAGAAGAGCAGTCCCATTTGTTTTGTGGTAGAATATCACTTGCGTTTGAGAGAACACATGGTAATAACTAGACAGTGTCACAGGGGAGAGGAACATGAAGATACTATGTGACTATGTGGTGGAAGCTGATACCGCAAGGGACTTTTGATTCTTTGAAGCTACCAAGCTTCAAAGCTTGATTAGAAAGGTGGCCATTTGATGGTTGGAAACCTTTGGAGGGTTTTGAGAGAGACAGTGTCGACAAAGTTTACATAGACTAATGGAGAGACTGAGGCTGGAGATGGACAGACCAGTTAGGAACAGCATTGATACTACAGGCTAGGGCTAATAGGGCCTCGACTAGTTGGTGCAGAACTGAGGAAAGATGCTTCCTTTTCTTCTTGAGAGACAGAAAACGAGATTGGTAAGAATGTTAGCAGAATTAGGAAGAACAAATTTGGAGATTAATATAAACAATAGTTCCTTTAGTTTAGATCTTTACCATTTTCAAAGTGTTTGTTTGAATACACACATTTTGTGGGTTGATACTACACAGCAGGAAATCGAGGCTTAGAAGTGTGAACTGATTTATCCATCATCTCCAGTTGGGATTCCGCTACTGTGATTCCCAGTTCTGAAGTGTTTTGAGTATGTTGTAGTTTAGGTGCTTGGGGTACATAAAAACATTTTTTAAAAAGATAGTACATGATACATTATAAATTTAGGAATTAAAGACTATCACAGTTAAGTAAGCACCATGATGAGATTTCAGAATGTAAACTCCGGAAGGGATCTTTAGAATAATCTACTTCATCCCGCTCTTACTTTGTAGACTTAAAAGAGTATCCACATCACATTATAGGCCCCCTACGTGGCTAACTGACTCTTCATCGCTTCCTGTCATAACTGAGACATCCCTATGAACTGGAGGAGGCCGAGATGGATGGGACATCTGGATAGAGGGAAAGGAATACATTGGTGTTTCAAACCAGGAGACTATTATGAAAGTGTAGAAGGGTTGCACGCTTTTTTTTGGGTCTGAAATTCTGTGACTTAGCATAAATCCTAAAGCTGTCTTCGAGGGACAGCTAAACTGGGCAAGACTTTGAAGCGTTGAGGTTTTGCAAAATAGTTCAGGGAGAAAGTTTGTTGTGACAGCTCTACAGAAGGTTAGGAAAAGAGGTTGATCAACAGATGTTTTTCAAGTACTTTAGTAGGAGCTTTATTGAATGCTGTTTTGTTGGGAATCATATATTTTTTTTTAATTTTTATTTTTTAATGTGATCTTCACAAGGTATTTTTCTTCAGATGAAGGAACTAATGCTTAGACTGAATACCTTCCCAGAGCCACACAGTTGTTAAATAGTATAGCTTGGATTTAAATGGGCCTTTTAAAATAAATCTTACGCTCTCTGCTAATATATTTTAAAAGGAAGAAAATACTAAATAGTCAGTATTTAGTTAATATTTATTACACTTACTTTGCCAGGTTCTTTATATACTCTTCCCCAGTGTTGCCCAAACTTTGGGAATTTGTGTACTGCCTTCAGATTTTTTTGCCAAATCTGAGAACTACCTAAACTATTACTATTTATATTTAATATTTTTCTTGACAGTGGTTTTAGATTTCAACTGACATTTTTATAACTTAATTTTGTCTTAAGAGAGAATGCTAGCAAAATAAAGAGCTGGCTCTGATGGTTATTTTAAAGTATTTCCTAACATAAGTAAAATTACTAAAATGGAAACCATCTTCTCTAGAAGAAGTGTGATATTTTGGGAAACGCTGCATATCTCATCAAATCTTTGTGATACCCTTGTGAGATAAATACTGTTCTTTCTCGGAGGATACAAACTTAGAGAGAGTTGCAGTAACTTGGCCACAGTCACGTATTTTGTGAATGGCAGAGCTTGAACTCAGGCCAGGCTGTTTGACTAAAGGCCACGCCATTAAAGTTCATGTATTTCCACCAGGCCATAGAGCCTGTTCTAAGATTCTGCTTATCAAATGTTTATGAAAGTGATACATAACAGGATAGGATGTATACAGAGGACTAAGTAAGCACTTGCATGTGAAATTTTCTTTACCACACTGAGGTGAGAATTAACAAATCGTGTGGTGAAATTTGTGGCCTGGAACTAGGGATTAAATCAGATGGTGGCTTCGGTGATACGTGTTTCTCTCCTATCTGCACTGCCTGCTGTGGCCTGAGCTTCCATCAGTCTCACCTGGGCTACGCTGCAACAACTTCCTGAAATGGCATCTCTCTTTTAATTCTTGCTGCCTTCTGATTCTCCACCAACTGTTCTGTCTTGCTTGGAAGGATTTGGGAGATGGGGTTTGAAGGGTGAGAGGGATTGAGCAATAAAATAATTTTGCGAAGATTTCGAGCTTCAGAGAACAATATAGTGGTGTAGAGGGGGTAGCAGTGGAGCAATAGAGGAGTCACTTTTAAAAAAAATTTTAACACATTAAAACTTAAGTGGAATCAGTAGATATATAAAATGTATAAAAAGAATTATATATGGTGACCAAGTGGGGTCTATTTCAGGTGTGCAAGGCTGGCTCAACACTTGAAAAGCAGTTGATGTAATCGACCATATCAACAGGCTGAAAAAAACGCAAGTGGAATACCTGAGGGATTGGTGCGAACATAAGTGGTGTTTGAGATCCCCGTTGCCAGCAGAATGGCACTACAAAATCAGCTGAGAGAGCAGCTTTATGAAAATCAGTCGTGTGTTTTATAAGCATATCATAAAATCCAAATCCCTTACTAACTAGCCATTGGAGGCTTTCTATTATCTATTCTCACCTTCCTATCCAGGTTCAAGTTTTACCCCTTTCCAATGTGAAACCCTTTTGTAGCCAGATTAGTTTCTTTATTGCCTTTCCGCTATGTTGTATTCATTTCAGGATGAGATTACCCGGGTACAAATTTTGACCCTATCATCCTGTCATTAACTAGCTTTTACTGTGACTTTGGGCAAATTGCTTCAGTTTTCCTACCTGTGAAAGTAGGATTATAGTCATAATTTTCTATTACCAAGAGGCATAATTAAGTGCATAATAGACACTACATTACTACTGATTATATCTATCCTGTCTTATATTTGCATTGTTTAAACTGATAGCTCAAAAGAGATGCTGAATTGACTCATAACAGCAGTGAAGATGAGGAGAATAGGGAAGGGAGAGTTTTGAGAAAGGGTGTGATTAGTTTGGTGGATATTCCAAGTTAAAAAGGAATGAATAACACTTTAATAAAAAATTTACTTGAAAAAATAAGCACTGAGACTATCTAAAACATACAAAGAACTGTTAAAACTCAACAATGGGACGTGCAGAAGGCAAATAAGCATATGAAAAGCTCAACATCATATGTCATTAGGGAACTGGAAATTAAAACAACAATTAAATAACCACTGCACACCTGTTAAAATGGCTAAAATCCAAAACTTCTGTGGCACAAAATGCTGGGGATGTGGGGCAATAGGGGACTGTCATTCATTCCTGCTGGGAATACAGGATGGTACAGCCCTTTTGAAAGACAGCTGGGCGGTTTCTCACAACGCAAAATAAATCTAAACTTACATTGTGATCCAGCCCAGATATTTACCCAAATGCGTTGAAAATTTATATCCACACAAAAACCGGAAAAAAATGTTTCTAGTAGCTTTATTCATAATTGCCCAGAATTGGAAGCAACCGGTATGTTCGTAAGTAGGTAAACAGATAAATTGTGGTACTTTCATACAATGGAATATTAATAAGAAATGAGCTATTGAACCACAAAAAGACCTGGAGGAAACTTAAATGTATGCTAAGTGAAAGAAGCCAGTCCGAAAAAGGCTACACACTGCATAGGCCAACTCTGTAACACTCTGGGAAAGGCAAAACTATAGAGACAAGTAAAAAGTGCTTGCCAGGGGTTTAGGTGGAACACAAGGCATTTCTAGGATAGTGGAACTGTTTTGTATGGTACTATAATGCTTCTCATGCATTTGTCAAAACCCATGATGTGTACACAGATGGAGTGAACCCCATGGTAAATTATAGACCTTAGTTAGTAATGTATCAATATTGGTCATTTGTAACAAACATCTCACACTAATACCAGATGTTAATAGAACAAACTGGGTGGAGGAGGAATAGGAGGATATAAGGGAACTCCTACTTTTTGAACAATTTTTCTATAAACCTAAACATGCCTTGAAAAGTAAAGCATTAACTTTATTTTATTTTTTTAAAGATCTTATTTATTTTTTTAGACAGAGGGGAAGGGAGGGAGAAAGAGAGGAAGAGAAACATCAATGCGTGGTTGGTTGCCTCTCATAGAACCCCTACTGGGGACCTGGGCCGCAGCGCCTTGATTCGCAGGCTGGCGCTCAGTCCACTGAGCCACACCAGCCAGGGCAGTAAAGCATTAATTTTAAAAAGGCAGAGCCTTTTGACAGTTGAAGCCTGTTATAATAGTCTGGTTCTTACACCTTGTTGAAATACAGACACTCAACTCTGAAATTGTTATTTTTTTGTACTAAAGAGTCAAAAATTACCACCATCCATTTTTAAAAAATGAGAAAAATGCCTTTTTCAGTGCCATATTTTGCCAGAGAAAAATTCTTTTTTAAAAGATTTTATTTATTTATTTTTAGAGAGAGGAAGGGAGGGAGAGAAACAACAATGTGTGGTTGCCTCTCACATGTTCCTACTGGGGACCTGACCTGCAACCCAGGCATGTGCCCTGACTGGGAATCGAACTGGTATCCCTTTGCTTTGCAGTCCGGCGCTCAATCCACTGAGCCACACCAGCCAGGGCTGCCGGGAAAATTTATGGGTAACCTGAATATTAGTGGTGAGTGCTGGAATCTTAGGAGGGAACTCCTGAACCGTTTATGATGGAGTCACATCAGTTTTCGCCATTGGCATTTGAAGGCAGTGCATTCTAGCTTGTATCAACCACTGGGTAGGTGCCTACCTTGCACGGACGCACTGTAACCCCTGGACTTGTTTCCTTCCTATCACAACATATCTGTCGTTTCACGCTATGAAATTCTTGTTTCTTTCAGTACATGTTCAGTGAATTTAAAAACAGTTTCTGGGCCAAATAATAAATGTAGAGAGCACTGCCATGTGGGGAAGTGCTGAAGAATTCTTTGCTTTGAAATACGCAGTCCTTCTTCTACCCCAGTTTATTTTATAGCAGATTCATATTTCAACTAAAGCAATGAAAGCCAAGCTTATCTTCACGCTCTTATGTTTAATGGCTGCATTAAAGATTTATAAGAAAAATTAGCATTAGAATATTCAGAATGTGGAGCTGATTTATTAACATCTGTCTTCTGCCTGAATTTTGTTTTTGTGTTTGATGTTAACATTTTAAAACCACATTTTAGCAAAGGTTTGTTTTTTTTTATTTTATGTATTTTTTGCTCTTTCACAGTTTATCAGATTTGCGTTCTGTAAAAAACTTCGGCAAGTATACTTCATTACAATTTTGAAATCTATATTAGTAAGCTTTTGTTGTTGAACAATGTTGCTGTACTCTCAAAATTGACACATTATGCTGGATGATTTCAAATAATGTCATTTTGTGTTTGCTTGACTAACAAAGGGCATAGGTTAGTAGTACTGACCTAGTTAGTAACCAGATAAATGGACAGAGAAAACCTTTGAAAAATAAGAAATAAATATATGTAAGATTGTATCTTCTGTGGTCTGTAGGTAACAATGAAGAATTTAATTAATTTTACTCATTTAACAGACTTTAATCAACTAAATGTGACATTGTCTTATTTAGTTTGTTTCCTGGCTTTTTCCATTTTATTTTCATTTCATTCCATTTATTTACTGAGTGGAATCATTGATGGCCAGAGTGGTTGTGATTTCTCCCAGATCACAGTGATAGCATTTCTAGTCTAGTGTCAGTTACTGATCTGTGTTTTATATAACCTTGCAGTGAAACTACTGACGTAGCTTTCTTTAATGTAACATCACATACTTAATCATTAATTTGTGATTGACTTTCCAGGTTAATGACACAAGGTAGAAATTCAACAGTTTTATTATTAAAATTATTACACTATAATAAACAGTTATTTTGGCAATTGATTGTCATAAAAAATGTACACATGCAGGAACACGTAGAGGGTCTTAATATTATACTTAGTTTATATGTACTTAGTGTATATTATTTAGTTGTTTGCACTTACTGGCTGCTATTGGAAAGTTTAAAATATTTTGAAATAAATACATAAATATGAATTAGAAATTTTGTGTTAATGATATTCAAATGCAGAAGAAGAGTTTAAATTCAATTCAAAGATTTGTGATGGTTTCCTTCACACACAGGATTATTTTTAAGTTCGATATTTGTAAATCAGGTATAGCTTGTATTTCTACATCATGGAATACCTCTGATTTCATGTTTTAGAGCATTTGGCTTGCATGTTAGACCTGTACTATTAAAATAATGAGTGGTTTAAAGGTGGTTTATTCTTAATAAACACACATGTAGTAATCTAACTTTACCTAACTTATAAATATTTTTCCCTTTTGATTTCCTGATGTTAAATGATGTTTAACACCAGAAATCTAGTTTTACTTTTGATGGTTGCGATTGTTAAAAAATGAAAAAGTATACAGCTATCATTCCGACAGATGGAAAGCAGATTTAAATTGAGAAATGAAATGGCATCACTAGACAGATGGGAATTCTTTTGTCCTGAATGATCCTTTTAAGAAATTGCATGATTTTAGCTTGGACATTGGTCTTTTAATAAACTTACACCTTGAAAACATTTGAAAGTAGTTATCAGAATTTTAGTTATCTTTTAGATCCCTTTTCTCATTTGTAGAGGTGGGAAGTGCACTGTAGCATAAACTGCTTCATTTTTCCTTTATTAAACTGCTTTTGGTTAAAGGAAATTAAAAAAAAAACACTTAAAACACACTGTATTATTGTCTTAGTTTGAAATGATTCCATATGAAAGGTTATCAGTACACTGTCAAATAATTATTCAAGAGATTTACTTTGTATATAGTTGGTATGTGTGCCTGTGATTTTATTTAAAGCAGAATTCCAGACTTTCTTTCCTACCAGTTTATACTTCTCTGAGCAAAATGCTATTGCACTATGAATGTTTGTATTTAGTAAGTGATAAAAAAGCTTGTATAAATTTTGCTCAAAAAGATGACCTATCTGGATAGTAGTTCATTTGGTTTATTACTGTGTTTCATTTTATAGGGGGCTCCTGAGCCAAGCCAGGCTGTATGCCATTGCTGCTGAAAAAAAGAATTATCTTCAAGAGGAGCCCACTTCCCAAAGAAGGAATGCCAGTCAATTTGATTGGGCTCTGATGAGACTAGATAATTCTGTCCGAAGAACTGGCCGCATCCCAAAGACTCTTCTACAAAAAGTCTTTGATAATGCCTGTCACTCAGGTATTTCAAACTTTTCTGTTCAAAAATTTGAACTTTTAGTAAGTACTTGTTTGGGGCATGCTCTTTGATACTTTTAGTTTTGTTTATTATTTCTAGTGATCAAGATTTAATGTTGTGATTGTGATCTTTCCAACTCATCAGGGCAAAGTTTTGAGTAAGACATTTTGTCTCAGATGTTTATTTCAAAATCAAATAAAAATTGCCTTTTTGCTTTCCTCAGTTCATAAAAGAGTCACTTTTTGTGGTAGATTTTCTTGGAAGATACTAATTTTTCTTATTGTCCGTTACATAATATCAGCTTTCCCTAAGATCACAAATGACAGATTTCCAGAAACATTGATCATCATTTCCCTTTTACTTAGCTATTAAAATTTATTTAAGTCACTTACTCAACTTTGATAATTTGATATAAGCTCATAAGCCATCTACTCCCCTGATCCCTCACACACACAAAAAACCCAAATGCAAACACACATAGTTTTGCATCTTAGTTTCAGAGCACTCACCAGCTTCCTAAAGCGCACCCATGGATTTCAGTCAGGTTAAGGAGACACAGAGCCTAATGATGAGGGATACCAAGAAGGTGTCAATTATGATTAATGTGCATTAAAAAATGTTTCTCATTTTTTCTCTTCGATTTATTCAGAGTTGTCCAACTATTACCACAATCCATTTCGGAACATTTCTGTCATCCCAAAAAGAAACAACCTATCCCCATCAGCCCCCAAACCCTCCCATCCCTTCCAGCCCTAGGCAACCACTAGTGTGCCTACTGTTCGTATAGATATGTTTATTCTGGATACTTTACAAAATGGAATCATACAATCAGTGGTTTATTTTTGTTTTTGTTTTAAAGTCAGCTTTCAGGGGCATTTTGATAAAGGACTTAGATAAGGGAGAAGGAAATTTATATTATTTTGTAATTGTTTATAAGCCTAAAATTGATACCAGTGGCTTTTAATTGTACTGCTTTGTGTTATATCATAAAATAGTTAGAAACTTAGCCTTTGATTTGCAGAAAGCACTGCTTATAAGTTAGGTTTTCTGTATTTTTGTAGTCTGTAGTCTTGCAAATTATATAGATTCATAACCTTAGCTGCCTTAAGAAATCAGACTAATTTTTAAAAACTTAGATCTTTTAGTAACACTGTAAATTATACTTGTGGATTAGGATAGGATTTCTCTAGTTTACAGGTAGCCTCTTAATATTATCTTTAAGGAATCAAGAGATTTTTGAATATTTACAGGTTTCATTAGAAAATTTGACATTTATATGACATTGTCACCCATTAATGTTTTTTCCGTAGGTTGCCCAGGCAGTAATCATGCCTTGCTTCTGCTGCGCAGCTGTGGCTCTCTCTTACCTGAACTGAAGTTCTCAGAGAGGACGGAATTGGCTCATAGGATATGGGACAAACTTCAGAAATTGGGTATGATTATTTGAATATGAGATGTGTATAGAAGATGTATATATTTTTTTCCTCTAGTTAAAAAAAGTATTCTTTACATAAATGCTATAATTCAATTTTTGGAAGGGCTACCTGATTTATAATTTTTTTGTAATGTGATTTATTTGGTGAGTTATAGTGACATCTAGGGGTATTAAAAATAAAATAATTTTTCATAGCTATTTTATGGTAAGCTAAAAAAAGCAAAAGAACAAACTAAAAAGGCCTTTGGTCTGTCAAAGTTATAAATGCACCTAGCATTTGACTAAGCAGTTCCATTTGTTAGAATTTAGATGCAGATATTTTCACATTTGCAGAAGGATATTTTTCATTATAGCTTGTTCATAATAGTAAGAAATCAGAACCAATTTTAATGTCCCTCACTAGGGGATTGCTTAAATAAATTATGGAGCATCCATAAAATGGAATACTGTGTAGCTGTTAAAAAATTGAAGGAGTTCTTTATATACTAATGTGGGGTGTTCTCCAAAATATAAATAAAAATTAAGGTGCAGAACAGTGTGTGTATTTGCTACCATTTTGAAGAAAAATGTTTGTAAGTTTACGTGCATACAATACTAAAATATTTCTGGAAGAATGATAACACTAGATACAATTTTCACTGTATACCTATTTATACTTTTTAAATTTTGAACTGTGACCATAGTACCTATTAAAAAAATAAAGTAGCTCAAAAGACCATTTGATAAAATTCACTACTGATTTTAAAAATTTAAAAGAATAGATGGATGATTCTTTCACATGTTAAAATCTAAAGCCAACAACTAATAAATACTATGTATAATAATAAAATATTAATAAGATGTGAAAAAATACTAGAAATGATTATTTTTTAAGTGATGCGCGTTTACCTGTAAAAATCCCATAAAATTAACCTATAGTAAAGTTGTTGGAAATATTAAATGGTGAAGAATCCATAACTTTTCCCAGTTAGAAACTTAAGTGCTGAAAATATTCAAGTGTAATCACATATATGAAATGTCTAGGAATATCCTTCAGGAAATAGGTAGCACTTACATAGAAAAAAAAACAACCCTGTAGAATAAAGACAGAGCCTCATCTCAGAGTTTTGAATTCATCTGGAATTAATTGTGTTGACAAGTTCATTTTTTAAAGGTTTTAAAAATAGAGATGAGATAAATGTATTTCATAATGGGAAAGGGTTTTTGAATGTGAAAGCAACAGAAAAGTGAAGGTAAAGAATTGTCTATAAATACTACAAGTGTCTGTATGTCAGTAAGTCACATAACTGACAAAAAATGTTGAACTGAGAGAAATATTTGTGAAAAAAGTTATGTTCTAAAATACAAATAAACCCTTATACAGCAGTCATAATGTTAACACCTCAGTAGAAAGACACATTATTTTCTATTGTAATCATTCACAAATGTGTCTTTCCTCTGTATCCTATTTGAGAGTGGAATCCATAACATCTTTGTTTGCTGGTACCATGATGCTTTCTTTTTAGATATTACACTTGATGTATACTTGCTAAGTTAATATTGCCGGAAGCCTAGGAGATTGCCAGTGTGACTCTTGCTCACAAAGTTGTAAAGCCGTAAGAGTTTAGCTTAGGTAATGTGTCCAAAGTTACAGAATGCACTATTGACAGACAGGTCTGAGACTGGAACTGAGGTTTTCAATTAAAAGGGATTCTGGAAGAAACACTGGAAGTGACAGAATCTCATTTCAATGTTGCCATGTGCTAAATTTTTAAAAATAGAGTTACTACTGGTGTATCTCTTTGGCCACACCATGATAATATGTAAGCCTCCTTAACTTTTTTGTTCAAGTTGTTTATCTGTTCCAGGATGGTCTTTATTTATTGTTCTTTAAATCAATCCATTTTTGAAGCTAAGGTTTAAATCCCTTCATTCTAGAGTTTTATTTCCAGTCTAAATTAGAAATGACCCATGAAATTAACTAGACAGAATAGTAAACATGGGGATAAAAATTTTACTGAGTTTGCAGAAGCATGTCTGTTATGTACAACACTATGCCAGTGTAGGAGAAATAAGGAAATGAAACTTAGTCGAGTTATATTGAGTAAAAATCTTGACTAAAACCTATATGAAAAGCTAGAATAGATGTTTATCTGGGCTTTAAGCAAGTTTGCTCTGCTTTTCCAACAAACCGGAGTGAATACCTTTACAAAATTATAGAATATAATTTTCTTCAGCTGTAGAGTTGTAGCCAACCATTATTAGAGTTCTTAAGCTTGACTTCATGGTTTTTTAGAAGTTTTTAGACACTATATGGTAACCTTGTTGCATAATCATATTGCAGATGTTGAATTGCACGTCTTGAATATCAAATTGATATGAGATACTGACCACAGGAATAAAGATATGAAGTTTAATTCATGAAAGTTTAGTAAAATAAGTTAGCACTAGATTGATATGATGACCATGATGTCATGAGTGGGTATAATGAGGCTGAGTGTTAACCTTAACTGATGTGGCCTTTGGCAAGATGGATGCAGAAAGAAAACAAAGGGCATTAGAGTACAGGTAATTAATAGTAGCAGACTTGAAATGCTGTTCAGCAGCTGAGAATGGAGTGGAAGTGGAACCTTCAAAGACTGTGAGTAGCCTGGTTAGTAAATAAGCAAATTACCAGCACAGTCCTACCTGTATAAAACAGCTGCTGTCATAATCCGTCCATCTCTGTGTGTCTAAATGCAGCAAGGACTGCTTTATGTAGAAAAATCTTTCAGTCACTTTAAGTACAAAGGTAATGTCAGCATTTTCTAACAGAAGGGAATACTATGATTCAGAAGTGAGAGACCTCTTAGTATCTGAATAGACAGTTACTTGTAACTGTATAGTAATTCAGTAATTAACTGTCCTACATGTTTAGCTTGCTGTCCTGTTAGGATTTCTGTAATTGTGGTTCTGAGTTTTGGGTGAACTACTGAAGTGACCATTTCACTTTTTGTTTGCCAAATTTAAGTACACATGTTTTAGTTGTGATAAAGAATATACTTTTAAGTGCTTTTCTAAAATTTTGATTTAACTTTTATTTGTAGGTACTGTGTATGATGTAAGTCACTATAATGCATTACTTAAAGTTTACCTTCAAAATGAACATAAATTTTCACCAACTGACTTCTTGGCAAAAATGGAAGAAGCAACCATTCAACCAAATCGAGTAGGTAGTTGCTATTGAAAATGCTTGTTGGTCACATTTACACTTTTTTTTTTAACCCAGGTATATAAAAAAATATATTAACTTGCCCATTTCATTGACAGGTAACATACCAAAGGCTGATTGCTGCTTACTGTAATGTGGGAGATATTGAAGGTGCCAGGTATGGAACTCTATAAAAGTATTTTTAAGCAAGCAAATATATGTTGTGGAAACCTAGATACATTCACTGTTTTTTATTGAGTCTCTTCTTAGTAAGGAAAATTATTTCAAAAGTATTTTAATCTAGCATATTTGGTAATATGACTTACATACAATATAAAATTGTATAAGAGGTGTAAGATAAATAAAACTTGGTATTTTAATTAAAAATTTGATTTATTGAACCAGAGGTTTAAAATTGAAGTATAAAGCTGACTTTATTTAAATTGATATTTTTTAAAGGAAATGTTCTTAGCCATTTAAACTGCATTCATTTATAAAACTATCTCACTGATTCATATAAAATCAGTTGTGACATTTCCCTGCTTGTGTGAAATTTATTACTACTTTGGATGGGGGGTTTAGGAAATAAGGTGTAAATGAAAATGTACAATCTCATTTTTAACTCAGTGGATCTTATTAAACTTTATGCTTTTTAAAGGTGAATTTAGTAGTATAGAAGAAACAATCAGATTTTTTAAAATTACATACTATTTTTAACAAGAATACTTAAAGACTGTTGATACGATTTCAAGGAATGCGGTTTTGTGTGTACATGTTATGGAGTATTTTGATGTTAATTCCAAGGAGTATTGTGATTTCTTTTTTACTGCAGCAAGATTCTTGGATTTATGAAAACTAAGGATCTCCCCGTCACAGAGGCGGTGTTCAGTGCCCTTGTCACAGGACACTCACGGGCCGGGTAATGTTTGACCGAAGGTTTTGTTCTCAACTAGGCTTCAAGTATAGAAAATACTGTGGTATATTCTTAAACTATATTTATCTACCCCCCCAAAAAATCTTGAGCATGTGAAGTAGAACCTACACATTTTAAAAATACCATATTATTAAATTTATCAGTTTCATAAAACTTTTATTTGAAAATGTTTAGTTTTAAAAATTGGGGCTTATGAAAAGTAACTGACTATAAAATTTATTAACTGATCTGCTGGTGCCCTGAAAAATATTTTTTGTTTTGAAGTATAACTTACTAAATGTTATTCTTTACTAAAAAGGTAAATTTGAGTCATAACATACTTAGTGAAAGAATGCACACTGTTTCATGTCTATGTAATTATGATACAATTTGGTTTCTCTTGGAAAAGCTACCTGTAAAAATTTGAGATGCTGATTATTGTCATTATTTCAGAACCTATAACCAGTTTAATAATATATTTTTCTTTTCTGATGTTACCATGTTTCTAAGTGATACTTAAGTATTTTTAATTTTAATAAGCATAGGTAATACAGTTTAGATTGAATGATGACGTTACATTTGACAGTATTATAGTAACCTCTTTTATTTTCTTTGAATTAACTTACAGAGATATGGAGAATGCAGAGAATATTCTCACGGTGATGAAAGAGGCTGGAATTGAACCTGGTCCAGACACCTATCTAGCCTTACTGAATGCATATGCTGAGAAGGGTGACATTGACCATGTTAAACAGGTATGGCTTGTGTTGTATAAATACACATACTGTAAAATCATTTGTATAAGCTTATGTTATGTTTTGCATGAAGCAGAGGAATATAGTTTATATCTGTTTTTAAAAATATCTCTTGTAGACAACAGTATTGCTAAGAGAACTCCTATAGTTTGGTACTTGGTATTAGTGTAACAGTGTTGAAGGAGGCTATTTCTGTTTTACAAAAGAAGTCCTAAAACTTTAGATGATATATGTTGCCAATTTTTAAAACAAAATCTTGGTATTTTAATAAACTTGGCTTTAATTTAAAAGTACTGGTTTCTAACTTGTATTTCTAATTTCTGGAACTGTCAATAGACTCTGGAGAAGGTGGAGAAGTCTGACCTGTACCTTATGGATCGTGATTTGTTGCAAATTATCTTTAGCTTCAGCAAAGCGGGATATCCTCAGTATGTCTCAGAAATTTTGGACAAAATTGCGTATGAAAGAAGATATATTCCAGGTAGTTTTAAAATTTTTACTTTCATGATTTTTCTGTTAATCTGAATTATTATTATTACAGGAAAAAAGGGCATTCTCTAACAATAGGGGGTTGTGGTAGATGAACATAGGACTCTTAAAGGCAGCTTAATAAACTGGAAAACTTGAGTTCATGAATACATGGGAATGTTTTGATTTGGAAGTGCTTCATTATTATTTAGGATATTATTATATCCTTTTGGTGTTTATAGTTTATAAGTTTGTCTTTTATATTGGTTGCAGTGTAAAGACACTCAGATCGATAACAAAAGACATCTTTGTTTTCTTTCCAGATGCAATGAACCTTATTTTGCTTTTAGTCACTGAAAAATTGGAAGATACAGCAATGCAGATTTTATTAGCATGTCCTGTATCAAAGGAAGGTGGTCTGAGTGATTTCGGCAGTTTCTTTTTACGGCACTGTGTGACTATGAATACGGTATTCTGTCCATTTTTACATTGTAAACAGTGTAATATATAGTGAAATAAGACTTTTTTTTTCTTCCTTCACCTGAGGATATGTTACTGATTTTACAGAGAGAGGAAGGATGGGAGGGCGAGAGAGACAGACAGATAGACATTGATGTGAAAGAGAGACATTGATTGGTTACCCCTAGTAGGTACCCCAACCAAGGCCTGAACCCACAACCTAGGTATGTGCCCTGACTGGGAATCAAACCTGCAACCTTTTGGTGTACCGGATGACATTCCAACCAACTTGAGCAACCTGGCCAGGGCAAAATAAGATTTTTAAAAGTATAAGAACCTATTATGAGATACAAATACAATGAAAACTTTATTTTTCTGTTGTAAGATGACTGGTAGAAGAGGATGGGAAGTTCAAATTTTTCAACCCAAAGGTGTTAGAATATTTGCAGAGGATCAAAGGATAGGATATTTGTAGACCCAGCTGATGTGTCCTTTTTATCCCCTCCCTAGCCTGCGGAGAAGCTGAAAGACTACTGTAAGAAGCTCAAGGAAGCCCGCTTGCATACATATCCTTTGCAGTTCACTCTCCAGTGTGCCTTAGCAGCCAATAAAACTGGTATTGTATTCTCATAATTAAAAGCAACATAAATAAGTTTTTGTGAGGTAACTTTGTAATATTTCATGGTATCTCTTTCAGATTTGGCAAAAGCTCTAATGAAGGCTCTGAAGGAAGAAGATTTTCCTATCAGAACTCATTATTTCTGGCCCTTGCTAGTTGGACATCAGAAGGAGAAAAATGTTCAAGGTTAGCTTTTGCCTTTTGCGGATTTGTAATGGTTCAGAGGTCTGGTATAACAGTTCTAAACACATCTAATTGAATTCTTTGGGAAAGTATACTTATTCCTGAGTATCATATCTTCCAAGAAATAGAGTTGATTTAAATCATAGTAAAGTATTACATAAACATTTTAAAAACTAAGTGTAATGGATTTCTTTCATCTTAATTACATTAATTTTATTTCTTAATTCATCTCTGCTCTTGATATTCAAAATTGTGAGCGTAGGTTTAAATAGTTCGTTATTTTTACGGTCTTCTAGAACTCATAGTTCTTGATTTTACATGTAGTGTTTGAAATTTGCCTAGTCTAATTAAAGATAAAGTTATACATAATCAGGCCATTTTCCTTGTGGACCAGCCCTTAACTGAGCTGACTTACGATAATAAGAAAGACAGAAAAACTTTTATTGCAAAATGAGTGCTCATGACCTGACAGCCTGCTGATTGAAGGGCAGAAATGTTCACTCTTTCAGGTTCTTAAGTACGTTTAAGCATTTAGCGTACTTTTCCCTCGTACACATGGGATGTCTATAGGATATGAATAAGAATTGAACAAATATTAAATTTTAGAGTACAGTATCTAATTCTTTGGTTTGCATTATTGGTAATTCAGAAAGAGTAGTATCATAAAAAGATGCTTTTAACAGAAGTACTTCCCCCTTGGGGAAACAAAAAATGGTCTTTTTCATTTTATGTCGAAGTATAATGTGCTTTAGAATGAGATGCAGAGTTGTTAGTATGACACTGGGTGACAAACAAAATGCACAAACAACAAAAAAAGTGCTTTTAGCAGACTTTCATATTGCAATTTTATTTTAAATATATAGCTGTCTTCTGGCTTAAAGGAAATAGTGAAAGGAGTATTCCCTAATTGTTTCTGGCTATAAAAGTCTCTAAATCCTTTTTAGAAAAATCTTTGGAAAACAATATGCTAGTTGATTAACTCTTTGCATATCCTCCAGTTCTGAATGCTTGAAGAAGTCACCTTTAAACTATATTTTTGAGCCACAGAAAGTTTACATCATTCCTTGAAAATATTTGGCTCTATTAGTATTGTCCATTTTGACACAGATATAAATGTGCTTCTGGGGACCCTGTTTAAATGTTTGTTTCTTTATCAGGTAAATTTGCTTTCCTCAACCTTAGCACTGTATCTAGATTTGAATTGCTTACCACATTTTATCTACTTACTACACACAAAAGAATTCAGATAATTTTTCCTGTAGCTGTAGCTCAAACTGGTAGAAACGCAGGCTTTGTCTTGAATCTGTCTTTTCTTAGAATGTTGGAATTTAGATTTGCGAGATGCCTTGTTGAAAGCTCACATTATATTGATGAAGGAACTGAGAGCTGCAGAGAAATTCAGTGACTGACCTTAAATTCCACATCTAGACGTCAGTAGTGGTGGGATTAGATGTGAGGATCTCGGTCCTCCTATTTTAAATACTGTTTTTTAATATAAGACCTCCGTACTAGACATTTGTAAATATTATGCTATGTTGATTGTATGAAAAATTTTTAGCTGTTTGTTAAAAATTAGGTACTGATTTTTACATTAGGGATATTTTAAAAAGTGTTACCAATTTTTTTAATCAGTAAAGGTTTCTTAAAAAAATCAATTTATCTTCCAATTATAGCTGACATGCAATATTATAATAGTTTCAGATGTACAACATAGTGTTTAGACATTTACGTATCTTAAGAAGTGATCATATCACTAAGTCTAGCACCCATCCAACTCCATATATATTTATTACAATTTTATTGACTGAATTCCCTGTGCTGTACTTTACATCTCCATGACTATTTTTATATCTGACAATTTGTACTTCTTAATCCCTTTTGCATTTTTCACCCATTCCCCCTACTTCCTCCCAGAATCAATGAAGGTTTTATTTGGAAAAATAGAAAAGCTGAGAAAGGTAACTTGAGAGTATAAGATATTATAGTTTTTAAAACTAGTTTCTGCTTTACAAGAGATCCAGAAATATAGTAAAGTAATAATCTACAGTCTTTATTCGTGTATCAGGGAAATGTCTGTATGTATTCTGTATAGTTTCTTTAGTGTAAGGTGAGCAAGTAACATTTTTTTTTAAAGATTTTATTTATTTTTTATTTTTAGACAGAGGGGAAGGGAGGGAGAAAGAGGGGGAGAGAAACATCAGTGTGTGGTTGCTTCTCACGTGCCCCCTACCGGGGACCTGGCCCACAACCCAGGCATGTGCCCTGGCTAGGGAATCGAACCAGCGACCCTTTGGTTCACAGGCTGATGCTCAATCCACTGAGCTAGCTACACCAGCCAGGGCAGAGCAAGTAACATTTTTATTAGTGTGATGAACTCATTCTTTGTCCAGGGAAAGTCACATATAAGCTCTTAGAAATAACAATAAAATAATGGCTACAGTGATGGAGAGTGTACAGGAGTGTTTCCTGTGGAATAAATAAAACCCTTCAGGATATCAAAGAAAGGTATTTAGGGGTCAGATCAAACTGAACTGAGAGATTTCAACAACAGGATGATCAGATTTTTATTGAATCCCAGAATTTTTCTGGCTGCAAATTTAGCCATCAATAACTTGTAAGGAAGACTCTTATAATGACTTCCTCATGGCTCATGTTGCTAGTATATTTCTCTGCAGCACAAATGGAAAAGTTACCACTTAGAATTTTAGGAAGTTGGCCTGAATGAGAAGAAATTACTCAGAATGACTGAGGATCTATCTGCATCTCTTGGAATATTCAGACAGCATAAAGAGAAGAATACAGGAAGGGTAAAATACAAGGAAGGGCCAATATGAAAGGCTAAATGGTAGTTGAATGAAGTGTTTGAATAGAGAGTACTTTTCAAAAAGTAAGAAATTGGCTTCTAATTAAGTGAGTGCTCTTCGTTAGAGTCTGAAATCATGTAGTGTAAAAGCTCATGGTTGGTGGAAGTTGCTCAGTTAAACCATATATCTTTCCCAAAAGTTTAAACTGTTTTAATTCTTACAAAATTTTTTGAATGGAAACTTTCCTCTTGATTCATAAACTTTCTTATGACTGAATTTGAAATATTTGTATTAGATTATTTAGTCTTAGTTTAGAATTTCTGAGTTCACAGAGATTTGGGATCCCTAAGTTAATGTATGATTTTAATCTTTTTTTAAAAAAGGAAATATGAGTTGTATTTTTTTAGGAGGATGTATGTATGTCATGTCACTTTTTTTCTTTAGTGATGAGTGTTTCTCTCTTCCTGTCTGCTATATTATTATTACTTTTTAAAGATTTTATTTGTTTATTTTAGAGAGAGGGAAAGGGAGGGAGAAAGAAAGGGTGAGAAACATGAATGTAAGAGAGAAACATGAATGTGAGAGAGAAACATAAATTGGCTGCCTCTCTTACACAACCGAGTCATGTACCCTGGCTGAGAACCGAACTAGTGATCTTTCGCTTTGTGGGCTGATGCCCAACTTACTGAGTCACACGGGTCAGGGCACATTTGACTATATCATTGAAGTAAGTATCTTTGGTATGCTTCCTCAGAATGGCTGAGGGAGTGAGTGAACTTACCTGAGGGAAGGTGTGAACCAGATTTTCTTAAACATGCTTTAGTTTCAGTTAAAAAAAATACATGCAAGTTATAAATGCTAGTAACACAGGTCACCTAAGTAAGCAGAATATATTCCTCCCCTGATAAACGTTATTGGAAAAATGAAAAATGAAGAGAATAAAAAGTATTTGATGCATAGATGATCAGGTGAAGTGTTCTGTACAAAAATCAGAGTTATCAGTTTGCTGGTCATTTTCAGAGATTAGAAAATTGAATATATAGTTACCTTTTGCTGCATTTATTCTACATATTTAAGGAAATTTTAAAAATTGTTAGAGTATTTTAAGACAGGTAAAAAAAATTAAATCATTATGGTTACTATTAACATTTATTTAATATTTTTAGGGTTTCACACATACCTTTTTCTTTAATTTTTATGACTGCCCTGAGAGGTAAGTAGGGAAGTTTATTATCATTTCTATATTACAGAACTTTACATATCTTATTTCCCAGGTCTGTTGCTTTTCTGCTTTTTTAGGCAAAATGCTGAGTAGTCTTCCTTTGTTATGATTCAGAAAGTAAATGAACTAAACTTTCTAATCTTCTGTTAATTTATTCCAAGTTCTTCATCTCTGTGCCTTTAAATTTTGTCTTACAGGTATAGTGGAAGTCCTCAAAGGAATGCATGAAATGGGCGTGAATCCTGATCAAGAGACATACATAAATTATGTGTTTCCATCCTTTGATAGTGTAAAGTCAGTTCGTGTTGTTTTGCAGGTAAGTACAAATACGTTTTTAATTTTATAGTTGAAGAGAATTTCTCCTCCCTAATGTTTGGTGTAACTAAAAAGAAAAGAAAAAAGTCATTAAGCTGAGCACTAAAGATGGTCATGTTTATATACAATTTTCTAAAGTTTTGTAAAAATACTGGTTAGTGTAACACCTGTAGTGGTTAAACTTATAAAAAACTTGAAAGTAAAGCAGCATTTTTGTGTGTTGAAAGACAATATGCCAATATCAGAAAATATTTAAATAGAATAATAGTTGCTCCTTAATCCTGCTCTTACAGTGCAGCTGTGATTTTCATTTTTCAAATATTACCTTCCATTTCTACATGAATTTTCATAATACACTCAAGTGTATTTACTATTCTGTTTTTTAAATTAATCTTTTGAAAAATTTTTTACTCCAAAGCATTATTTTCCTACCCAATACTTCCTGTCCCCACGAAAGTGGGGAAGGCCTTTGTGAGGTAGCATATGAAGAAATTAACTTAGTACATCGGATCAGCAAAGTTGTACTTCCCATTTTCTCCATTTTCAATACAAAGTGCTGTATGCAATTAGGAGCGACATGGCAGAGCATCAGATACTTTAATGAGAAATATTTTTTTCAAAATACCTGTTTTTTCTGTGCTTACTCATGTAATGCTTTGACTTTTCCACTATGGGAGTGTTTTCCTTTTTTGAAATAATTACATAATTACAACCCTCTGAAATGCAGAGTTTATGTCTTTAGTGTCTTTACCTCTCTTCCCCGAGCACCATATTCTGCCGTGTATAATGCGCACTTTTTTGCCCAAATTTTTGAGGGAAAAATAAGGATGTGCTGTATACATTGGTATAATGATTACACAATCCTGTGTAATGCGCACAAAAACGTGGGTGCACATGCTACACAGGAGCGCATGATACATGGCAAAATACAGTGCTTAGCAGAGTATTTCGGGCCTGTGCTGTACATAATTTACTGTAAAAAAATATTTAAAAGGTAATTTCCCACATATTCTTATCTCTTTAAATCTTTTTTTCACATGACACTTTTCCATTACAGTCATTACATCATATAACTAATTATTTTTTAATACTTGTGTGCTGTTTTATTGTATGGATATACCATAATTTATTTTTATTCATTGCTTATAATTGACTGAGTGGCTATTAATATTGTACTATTCTACAGTGACCCAGTAAATGTATTTGAGCTAATTTTTGGCTCATGTACTTAAATTTTTAAACAAATGATGTTGTTGGGAAAAGTGATTAACCATTTGGAGATAAATTAAATTTGACTTTTACGTCACCGTATGCCCCACAATGTCATTTTAGATTAGTGCATTTGTTTTTATTTTGTTTTAAATTAGAGAATTGTTCTAGTGTCATCAGTAGTAAATTCTTTCTGGAAGAAAGGCAGTATAAGGATAGTAAATTTTCTGAATTTGAAGATAAACATTTAATTGGAAATGTTGGAGTCCATGCTAAAGTTTAGTTATTCAGTTTACCTATTGTTCTAGAAAATAAAGGATTATCAGATGGTGGTGATATAAAGAAATGGGAAAACAGGAAATTTGAATAGCATACCAAAATCTTTTTAGCTGAGGCATATTATTAAAATGTGCTTTATCCCTAGGAAAATGGATGTCCACTTGAAAGTAATGTATTTATTCAAGCTGAATTGAAAAACGAAGCAGTAAATGGGAACTTGGACTATGTTTTATCATTTTGTAAGTATGCGACATTAGCAGTGAACTTGATAGGTGCTGATTTCAATTAATATTGAAAGCATACAGGATAGTTCATGTGCTCATTGCCTACCTCAGTATAGTTTAAGGTAATTTCCTTGAAAGCAAGGAAGTTTTTAAATGTCTTACTCAAGTCAGACTGATAAGACAGTTTACAGTTTGAACTTGTACATAATTTAGATGTATTTGAAAGTGAAAAGGGCTTTGGAGATAACATGGTGATAGGTGAGACTGGGGACCCAGAAGACTTGGGTGTTTTATTTACAATTAAGCCACTGATTATTGAATAGTATCAATTTTTTTACCTTGTGGGAGTTGTTGAGAAAATCATGAGGTACTGTTTCTGAAAGTGTTTTTTAAACTAACTCCTGTTTTAGCTATAAGTTACATAAAGCCAGTGCTCATTAACAAAACACAACGGATTTTTACTAAATATTTTTAAATGCAAAGGTACTTTGCAATGTTTATCACATGTTAATAAAATTACCTCCATTGGTAGTTGAAGAAAGGCATAGAGAAGTTAAATGATTTGCCCAAAGATAGTGATTTAGCTAGAACCAAGATTTTCTAATTTTAACTTCATTCTTTTCACCATACTACATTTTAATAAATAGGACATTTCTTAAGAATTTCATTTTTGAGCATTTTTATGATATTACTTCAAAGTTTTTCAGATCATGTGGAAAAGATATCACTTTAAAAACAAAACACAAAGTTCAATTTCTGACCCCTAAAATGTTAAAAGTTAAGCTCCGATTAATTTGTATTCAATTTTATAGGTGGAAGCGTTGTAAAATCCAGATTATTGGTGTAATTACCTGTGTATATGTTATTTAAAATAGTTCATAATATTGTAAGGAAAAGGCAAAATGTTCAGTATGAAAAATGGTGACTGTTAGAGGTGTAGTTATTTGAGTTGAATGTTGTGTCTTAATGCTGGCTGCGGAGTGTATTGATTTTGCCTTCCACTCTGTATAATATATAGATTTTCCATTCTGACAAGATGAAAACAGAAGCATTAACAGAGGAATCTGGGCACATAAGGTGCATACATGAGAGCTGCCATTTCTCATTATCATACAGCCCTTTCCACTTCATTGTCAACCTCTTGATTTTTCAGAGTTGTTTGTTGCTAAGGAAACTAGATGTTTTTTGTCAGCAGCCTTCAACTTGCTGAGATGTTTCTGGTCGCTTTTTTAATGAATAAAAATGTGACAACATTCTGTAAAATACGAATTTGAATAGTATAAAAATAAATTTTCAAGAGATTGCTTATTAAATTTGAAAAAAAATTTTCAGGAGCTTTAAAACTAGAATATTTCAGTTCACTCATCAGTGCCTCCCCTTCCCTTTTGATTCGGAGGGTTTTGGAGAGCAGACGGCTCTATAATTGTGGGTATTCACTGTAGGCAGCTCCTAGGTCTGCACTTTGGTGACCACATCAGAAGCAGTGGCAGGTGGTAGAGAAGAGAGTTTGTGGCGTAGTAGGAAATATTTTCTGACTTGTGTTTGTAGGCATGGAAAATTAATTTGATCAAGCAAATTAAAGGTTGTTGAAAGACACTTACTTTTAGTTCCTTGAGTGACTAAATACAGGTCATTTTTTAAAATGATTTTTAGATTTTCAAATGCAGAGACTTAGCTCCCTGTTCAAGGGATATAACAGGTGATCTAAAGCAATTCTTCTTAGGTGCAGATTAAATTTTTATTCACTTTTAGGGGAGATGAGCAAATAATGTTATAATCTAATGCGACTTTTCCCATAAGGTTGTTGTTTTTTTTTTAAGTTACCCGTGTATCTTAATCTTCACCTAAACTGTGTTTATTGTCTTCAGAATTTGTTTCCACCATGAATTCCTCAATAATTCAACCCATCTTATATCATTAAGTAGTCAAATTACATGTATACAGAAAAGATTAAATCAGTTACTTATAATATGGCACCATTTTAATACGATAACAGGGAAAATAGTTTCAGGCAATGCGTACCGCGATTCCATCCCTTGCTAGTGAAAGCCTGATTCTAATACTAAGGCCAGTCAGACTTATGGTATCAGCACTGAAACATACAAACAGGTAGACTATTAAATGATAAAACGAGTAGTAGAGCAAACAGATGCTTAGAAAAATGAAAGATCAATATATATCAGTTACATAACAGAAGTAAAGACCAACTTTGTTATGACTTTAGGTTGTCACTCTTGCATAAATGCTTATTATTGATCATAGTGAAAATAGAATGAGCAAGTGTGAGTGGTTTTAAGAGAACCCAACCTAACTCCCAGAAAAGAATTTTACCCTTCATCTACTGTCTTTTAAAGTACAGAGGTACCATAGCATAGTTACAGTCACTCCCTTTGTAGGGTCACACTGTCCATTAGTATACAGTCTTGGTATGGTTACCTGGCTGACTCTGAGTACGCTGGTAAATTAGTTATTATCATTTATATGAAAGAATATTTATCAATTCATTAGTTGTATATATTCATGACAACAAAGTAAAAGTGTTTTAAAAGGATAGTTTATATTGCAAATATATATTACTTCATTATCTAGTTACTTTTATATGAAAGCATTGTCATTTTAAAAATAAAATTTCCAGAATGAAAATGTATTGGTATAAATGTGTTTCTAAATAAGATGATAATTTAAGTTTTCGTTTTTGGTCTGAGATTTAATGATGACTGTTTTCTTTTGCAGTGGAATCAAATACATTGCCTTTCTCTTTTACTTCTTTGAGAGGCAGCCTAATTCTAGGCTTCAGGAGGTAAGACGATCACCTTATCTAATGTTCTTTACCTGAATATGGTCTGATTTCTCCTGTCTTTTTTACCTACTCTGTGAGGAAAGACAGATATTTTCCAAATCTTCCAATGTTACTAGTAACTAGTGTTACTTGCAGTGATCTCAATCTGTTTTTTATTCTTCCTGCTATGAATTGAATTACTGGTGGAACTGAGTTCAGGTAACCTTTTATATCATTTTTTCCAAGAAATGCACACAAATTTGGTGATGGTCTTGTTTTAAAGAAGAAAGCACTGTTCTGAAAATGGCGAGTTGGAATTATAGATGAATTTACATGTATGTTTGATTTATACTTTGAATATTTAATTACAAGGTGGCTTTATTCAACATAATGCTACTTTCC
Organism: Mormoops blainvillei; assembly: GCA_004026545.1. NCBI lineage: Eukaryota > Metazoa > Chordata > Mammalia > Chiroptera > Mormoopidae > Mormoops > Mormoops blainvillei. The sequence continues at coordinate 60,982 of PVJD01009467.1, forward strand.
TCCTCTGTGTGCTAAGAGAATGTTAATGACCTTTCCTTTCCACTTCTGTTATTTTGAAAACATTTAAACATAAAGAAAAGTTGAAAGAATAGCAAAGGAAACATCCATTAACTCTTTATATATGTAGATTTACCATTTGTTGATATTTTGCAATATTTACTTGATTTCTTATATACTTTTTCTCTAATATATGTATATGTATTATGTATAGAAATACATGTGCACATACAGAGTGGGGCAAAAGTAGGTTTACAATTGTTCATATAGAAAATAATACAACATATTTACAAGAATAAACACTGTTTCACGTACTTATTTCTGTATACCTACTTTTGCCCAACCTTGTATATATACTGTTTTTTTTTTTGCTGAACCACTTGAAATTGTAGACATCATGATACTGCTGATGCCGGATCCTTCAGCTTGTATCTCTTAAGAATAAGGTCATCTGTATAATCACAATAGCAATATTATTCCTAAAAAATTAATGATACCATAATATTACCATATTTAGATTGTCCCAGTCCTAAAACTTTGTTTATAGCTGTTTTACTTTTTTTAAAAATATATTTTATTGATTATGCTGTTACAGTTGCCCCATTCTTTTCTCCCCCTTTTTCCCCTCTGCCCCGCACTCTTCCTCCCACCAGCATTTCCCCATTTAGTTCGTGTCATGGGTTGTACATATAAGTTCTTTGGCTTCTCCATTTCCTATACTATTCTTAACCTCCCCCTGTCGATTTTGCACCTACCATTTATGCCTCTTATTCCCTGTACCTTTTCCCCCATTCCCCCCCTTCCCCTCTCTGCTGATAACCCTCCATGTGATCTCCATTTCTGTGATTCTGTTCGTGCTCTAGTGGTTTGATTAGTTTGTTTTTATTTTTGTTTTTTTAGGTTCAGTTGTCGATAGTTGTGAGTTTGTTGTCATTTTACTGTTCATATTTTTGATCATTTTCTTTTTCTTAGATGAATCCCTGTAATATTTCATTTAATAAGGACTCGGTGATGATGAACTCCTTTAACTTTACCTTATCTGGGAAGCACTTTATCTGCCCTTCCATTCTACATGATAGCTTTGCCAGATAGAATATTCTTGGATGTAGGCCCTTGCCTTTCACAACTTTGAATACTTCTTTCCAGCCCCTTCTTGCCTGTAAGGTTTCTTTTGAGAAATCAGCTGACAGTCTTATGGGAACTCCTTTGTAGGTAACTGTCTCCTTTTCTCTTGCTGCTTTTAAGTTTCTCTCCTGATCTTTAATCTTGGGTAATGTAATGATGATGTGCCTTGGTGTGTGCTTCCTTGGGTCCAACTTCTTTGGGGCTCTCTGAGCTTCCTGGACTTCCTGGAAGTCTAT